>LJIJ01000392.1:0-125317 GCA_001718145.1 Orchesella cincta
ATTCAGTACAGTTAATTGAGGTAAAAAGAGTATAGTTTGACTGAGAGGGTTCCAGTTAATAATTGAGATTAAAATTTAGATGTAGAGTCTAATTGAGATCAGAAGTGAGGTTAAATTGAGAAGATATGTTAGATTATATTATGAGAAGTCAAGTCGAGTTATATTGATCATAGTCAATTGAGATATTTATTGAGAGCATTTAAATTGAGGAAGCATATTGAGTGATTGATTAATATGAAATTAAATCAATAGGAAGTTTTTGAGTGATTTAAACAATCAACATTTCTACTTGTGTTTTGGTGTCATTCATCGATTCAAGCATTCCTTCACAAGTCTGAACAACGCGGGAAAAGCATTTGGGACGGTTTAGTTTTAAGTGCATTTCCAAACAGTTAACATTTCTCCCATTCTAATTCATCGTGTCATGCATGATTTGACAATGCAATGAGTAGTGTCCTCAGTAAAAATGCAAAACAGTAAAATTGAACCGTAATATATTTTAAATGCTCAAAATTTTTATTCAGGAATATTTTATAATACATATTTTATTTCTTTAAATGCACTGATAATTGTCAACTTTTCATACGAGAGGTTCATGGTATATTGAGTTTAGTCAAGCCAGCCATGCTCCTTTGCAAACTGCATATCCTTGTGCACAAAATCCATGGTGTAAACACCTTCCCGAAACGCATTTGGAAGCAGCTTGCTCACATTTTTGCTAACAAAAAATAGTTCTCATTTCCCTGTCGCCACCCTTTCAAACGGGCGCGGTGTTGAGAATAAAATTCCCACTGGTGTAGAAGTCCTTAAACAGCGCAAAGTTAGAAGTTGCGGTGTCAAGTTTTGGAGGGCATTGGAGAACTCCGCTTCCTCCACAAGGTTGACGGTAGCTCCAAACTTTTGCAGCAACCTTGACAAAATCCTGGTCCAAATCAACGTTGGGATGAGTGATGTTAAAAACCCGCTTACTATTCATTTTTCTCATGAAGAAAATCCGGATCGATAGTCCGCACAGATATCCACTGGAAGAAGTGGCAGCGCGCCTTTGATTGGATGGCATGATGCCATTTTTTAGAACAAAAATGTATCTCTGCATCAGATGGTTGGTTTGGAGGCTCATTCTTCCCGTCTTCTGATTGCCCGCTGATGAATGGGAATCTAAATACACTGCAAGGGATCCCCTCTCCACCGCCTCTTTTATCACGAGTTCCCCACAAATTTCGAAAACGTTGTATGCCATTGTCGTCACGTTATCAAAGTCTTCCACATTTGGCCAACATTCCCCAAAAGTTCCATCATCATCAACAACATTTGGCGCCGCAAGAAGCGTTGTCGCGTGGAAAGACACGTTTAAGCTTCCCTCCACCGAAAACTCCAGCACGTTTTTAGTTCCTTGGACGTTAACAACTCGGGCACGGCAAGTAGCCGCCTCTTTATAGATTTCCATGTGATCTATCGCCACAGCTGAGTTAACAATTGCGTCAACCGACCCACAAAGCTCGTCCCAAAGCTCTGGGTTCATTCCCAAGTGGGGAAGACTGATGTCCCCAGTCACACATCGAACTTTGCGTAAATCCACCTTGGAATAGAGGTCCAGTTCCTGGAGAACGTTTTGGAGTCTCTCAATCCCCCTTTTCGAATAAGGCAAACACCTCCTTAACTTGTGCCAGATGCAGTTGAGAGAGTGGAGTAGATACGGCCCGAGAGACCCGTAAGCTCCTAATAACAGCACGGGGATTCTATTTCCTCACGTTCCCTGCAACTTGGTCCTTTTTAAGGAAGAAATGTGTAGCGGAAGTTTGGGAATCCTTTCGGATGAGCGCCAATTTACAAGTTGCTGTATGTTCAGTATCGGATTTGCGGCGGGTCTCGGATTGGCCAATAGATTCCAAAAATGGGCTTGTTGACATAGGGTAAACCGGCTTGTATATTCTCCTTTTGACCCAGTTGCCCCTGAATGTTTATTCATCTTGCCCTCCTTCTTCCAAAAACTACGGGAGTGGAGGGAGTTGGCTCAACTCAACAACATGATGAGAGGTCCCAGGGCCATCTCTGGAATAGTCAGGCTGTCTCAAAAACACCTCCGTTTGGGAAGTATTAGAGTAATTCCCGCAAAGATCTCGACAAGGTTTCTTTCACCCAAAAGCTCATGCTTTTTCCGACCTGGGCTTTCAGTTGGCGGCATATGGACTTCCAAAAAATGTCAGTTTGAGTGGGCAACCACTTTCCCTCAGTCATTTTTTTAACAGACTTTCCCTCCACAGTCAAAAATAACTAGTTAGGCAGGAAAGGATTTATGAAAAGGCAGCGACACCGCGAGTTTCAAATTCAAACGGGGCGCAGTTGAGTTTTGATTAGCATCTGAGTACGGTAATCAAAAAGCCTGATTTACCCCTCAAAATTGATAGTGGGCTTTGATTCTGGAAAAATCAGCGTCCACACCGAAACCAACTTTGACTCCAGGCCCTGCAAACCAAAAATTGAATGTTTTTTTTCTTGTCTTAAAGTTTATAAAAACTTTTTTAAATTTTTTTAAAAAAATACCTCGACAATCCAAACAATATCCCCAATTAATAGTGTTTTCGCTGGAACCCGATAGAGCTTGTCTATAGTGGGCCAAAGTTGTTCCCTCAACCCAGTTCCAGCAGCGTAAAATTCGGCGCTTGTTCCTTCCGACCACGAAGAGGGCAGCAATAGCAGGAAAAAACAACCGAAATGTTTCTAGGATTCAGACCCTTTTGCTAAATTCTCGTGATGAGATTTGTGCGTCCCCTCTTTTAGCCGCAAAGGGTTGGGAAAAAAAACTGCTTCCAGTCGTGGTTGACCAATGGAGAGGCATCAATGGAGAGGTTTCCGCGGGCCGTGCATGATTGCCTTCTCAACGGAGCAAAATTCCTTTTGTCTCGAAACCCCTCTTTAAAAAACTTTTCCATAACTTGTTCACAGAAATTAGAATATCCAGTTGCAACAGTTTTGTTAACTTTGAGCGCGCTTTTCAAACTTCATTCCTGTTGAATAGCCGCTTCAGTCTCCGAAGATTGGGCGGGCTTCCGCCAGCTTAAAAACCACAAAATTTGGCTCCCCATTTCTTCCAATCATCCATTGGCAAAACGCACCAAAGACCCGATTACTCCTAAACCTCCGGTGATGAAGTAGCTGCTTCTCTCATTGAAGAGGGGTGTGTAAATGTCTCTGTTTTCAACTTGCGGCATGATGCAAACCACTTTCCCAATTTGCTTCGCTTGCTGCAGAAATTCCAACGCGTCTTTTATGTTGACTCCATCAAACCGAACAAAGGGCAACGCATTCACAGTCTTTCGCTTGAGGAGAGGCTCCAGCTCAGCAAATACCCCTTGTCTTTCCACTGGATCCATTTGAGAAATGTCAACCACCTGAATAGTTTTACGTCTGGTGCGTACGAGCCTGGACTTCAGTTTTGGACTTCCAAAGGAAAGTTTTGCTCATCTTCAAACAAAAGCGGGGCTCATGAAGCACAAAGCCGCCCAAAGTGGCCCTCCTTGAAGCCTTCCGACGCTGCGTCAACGAGTTGAGATACCACATCCACACCACGACCATTAGTCAACTTCTTGATAAGCGCTTCGTAAATCGGTGGGTCCCGGGAGGAGAATATGTTGGGATTCATTTAAATTCCTTGGAGATTCTCAAGTAAGCCTCCCGTTTTACGATTTATTCCGCTTGTGACAAACCACCGTTTGCAAACCGATCCACCTTGCCCAAAGCTCTCAAGGGGCGACAGAGGCCAACCCCCTCCGGCGATAGCTGTGGTGAAGTAGACAACGGGACTCCCTTGGCTTGATTTTGCAACTCGGATGAGGCCAATAGTTACGCCGTAACAAAAGGACGCTTCGGCCAAGCGTAGCTGGCCGTTGGAGGAAAGTTTCATTTGGTTGCACGGGAGCGCCAAGCACTTCATTCTCATCAAATTATTTGCCGAGCCCTGATGAAATTGGGGCAGAGTAGCACGTCGCTTGTGAAGCCCAAAGACGGGGATCCCTCTTCGCGCCCATTTTTTAACGGAGGCTTCCAAATCTCTTCTCACCAATCAAGCGAAATCCAAAGCTCCCAAACACTGTTTGCCCATTAGAGAACTCCAGCGCTCGGCTTTCAAAAACAGCGAACGGTCTACTCGTCTGCCCCATTTCTCAGCCGGCAAAATAATTTGATGAGAATGAAGTGCTGGCGCTCCGTTTCAAACCATGACTTTCTCCAAACGCCGCGCTACGCTTTGCCGAACGTCTTCTGTTACGCGCGTTACTTATTGCCTCATTCGAGTTTGCGAAAATTACAAGGCCAAGTGAACGTCGTTCTCATTCACACAGCCTTCCGGCAGGGGTTGGGCCTCTGCGCCCTTGGGTCAGGCTTTGCATCAGTGGATCGGTTGCACGGTGGTTGTCACACGCGGGGAAATAATCGTAAACGGGGCTACTTTGAGATCTCAAGCGATTTAAATGAATCCCCAACAATTATTCTTCCTCCCGCGACCCACCGAATTACGAAGCGGCTATCAGAAAGTGACTAAATGTCGTTGTGTGGATTGTGGGTACTCAATCAAAACTCCGTTGGGCAACAGCGAAGGCTTTCCAATAGGAAGGGCCACTTTTCGGCGCTGGGCAATGTTGCTCATGGAAGGCTGCTTTGTTGATGATTGAGCAAAACTTTTCCATTGGGAGATCAAACTGAACGTCCAGGCTCTACGGAACCAGACTAAACTATTCAGTGTGTTGACATTTTCTCAAAATGGATCCAGTGGAAAGACAAAGGGGTATTTGCTTGGGCTGGAGCCTCTCCTCAACGCGAAAGACTGTTGAATTGGGGGCGTTGCCCTTTTGTCGGTTTGGATGGAGTCAGACATAAAAGGACCTTGGAATTTCTTGCAAGCAAGCGAAGCAAATTGGAAAGTGGTTTGCATCATCCGCAAAGTTTTGAAAACCAGAGACATTTTTAACACCACCCCTCTGTCAACTGAGATGAAGCAGCTACTTCATTCCACCGGAGGCGTTAGGAGGGGCGCGTCCGGCCTGGGGGCGCGCCTGCCCACACAAAAAATCGTTTTGTTCGTTTGCCAATGGAGATTGAAAATGGGGCAAAATTGTGGTTTTAGGCTGCAGGCTGAGCCCCCCATCTCGATGAGACTGAAGCGGCTATTCAAGCGGGATGAATTTGAAAAGGCGCTTCAGAGTTACAACTGTTGCAACTGGATTTTTTCTAATTTCTGAACAAGGTTGGAAAGTTTTTTAAAAGAGCCGGTTCGAGACCAAAAGATTGCCTCCGTTGAGAGGCATCATGCACGCCGCGACGCGAAAACTCTCATTGATGCTCTCATTGTCAACCACGGACTGGAAACAGTTTTTCCCAACCCTTTGCGGCTTAAAAAAGGAGGGGGACCATAATATCTCACGAATTTAAGCAAGGGTTCTGAATTCTAGAACATTTCGTGTTGTTTTCCTCTATTTGCTTCCCTCTTCGGGTCGAAGGGACAGGCGGAATTACGCTGCTGGAAACGGGTTTTGAGGACAACTTTGGCCACTATAAGACACCTCTAATCGGCGCTTCCAGCAACAAACTTATTAATTGGGGGTATTGTTTGAAATTGTCGGTATTTTTTTTAAAAAAATTTAAAAGTTTTTATAACTTTAGAACAGAAAAAAACATTCAATTTTTTGGTTGCAGGGCCCTGGAGTCAAGTTGGTTTCGGTGTGGACGCTGATTTTCCAGGAATCAAGCCCATATCCATTTGCAGGGGATCAAGGCTTTGGATTACGTACTCAGATCTAATCAAACTCAACTCGCCGTTTGGAATTTGGACTCGGTGTCCTCCTTTCATAAATCCTTTCCTGGCCTAACTAGTTATTTGACTGTGGAGGAAAAGTCTGTTAAAAATGCTGAGGGAAGTGTCACTCAAACTGATTTTTGGGAAGCCTATGCCGCAACTGAAAGCCAGTCGGAAAAGCTGAGCTTGGTGAAAGAAAACCTTGTCGAGATCTTGCGGGGAATACTCCAACTTCCCAAAACGGAGGTGTTTGAGGACAGCCTGACTTTCCAGGAGATGGGCCTGGACTCTCTCATGTTTGTTGAGTTGAGCAACTCCCTCCACTCCGTATTTGGAAGAAGGAGCAAGATGACATTCAGGGCAAACTGGGTCAAGGAGAATAACAAGCTCGGTTTCTTGTTCACAAGCCATTTTGGAATCTATTTGGCCAATCGTCAAACCCCGCAATCGATACTGAACAAAGCAACTTGTAAATTGCGCTCATCCGAAAGGACTTTCCCAACTTCCGCGCTACACATTTCTCCTAAAAAGCGGACCAAGTTGCAGGGAACGTGAAGGGAAATAAGGAATCCCGTGCTGTTATTTAGGAGCCTACCGCGGGTATCTCTCGGGCCGTATCTACTCCACTCTCTCACTCAGCTGCCACAAGTTTAAAGGAGGTGATTTGGCCTTATTCCGAAAAGCGGGCATTGAGAGACTTCCAAAACGTTCTCCAGGAACTGGACCTCTATTCCAAGGGGTGGATTTACGCAAAGTTCGATGTGTGACTGGGACATCAGTCTTCCCCACTTTGGGAATGAACCCAGAGCTTTGGGACGGGAAGGCTTTGTGGGTCGGTTGACGCAATTGTTAACTCCAGCTGTGGCGATAGATCACATGGAAATCATAAAAGAGGCGGCCCTACTTGCCGTGCCCGAGTTGTTAACGTCCAAGGAACTAAAAAAAACGTGCTGGAGTTTTCGGTGGAGGGCGAAGCTCAAACGTGTTCTTCCACGCGACAACGCTTCTTGCGGCGCCAAATGTTGTTGATGATGATGGAAAACTTTTGGGGAATGTTGGCCAAATGTGGAAGACTTTGATAACGTGACGACAATGGCATACAACGTTTCGAAATTTGTGGGGGAACTCGTGATAAAAGAGGCGGGGAGAGGGGATCCCTTGCAGTGTATTTAGATTCCCATTCATCAGCGGGCAATCAGAGACGGGAGAATGAGCCCTCCAAACCACCCATCTGATGCAGAGATACATTTTTGTTCTAAAAAATGCATCATGCCATCCAATCAAAGGCCGCTGCACTTCTTCCAGTGGATATCTGTGCGGACCTATCGATCCGGATTTTCTTTCATGAGAAAAATGATAGTAACGGGGTTTTTAACATCACTCATCCCAACGTTGATTTGGACCAGGATTTTGTCAAGGTTGCTGCAAAGTTTTGGAGCCTACCGTCAACCTTGTGGAGGAAGCGGAGTTCTCCAATGCCCTCCAAAACTTGACACCGGCAACTTCTAACTTTGCACTGTTTAAGGACTTCTACACCAGTGGGAATTTTTATTCTCACACCGCGCCCGTTTTGAAAGGGTGGCGACAGGGAAATGAGAACTATTTTGTTAGCAAAAATGTGAGCAAGCTGCTTCCAAATGCGTTTCGGGAAAGGTGTTTACCACCATGGATTTTTGTGCACAAGGATATGCAGTTTGCAAAGGAGCATGGCTGGCTTGACTAAACTCAATACCATGAACCTCTCGTATGAAAGTTGACAATTATCAGTGCATTTTAAAGAAATAAAATATGTATTATAAAATATTCCTGAATAAAAATTTGAGCGATTTAAAATATATTTTACGGGTCAATTTTACTGTTTTGCATTTCTTTATCTGGGAGACAGCTACTCATTTGCATTGCTCCAAATTCATGCATGACCACCGATGATTTAGAAATGGGAGAAATGTAAATGTTGGGAATGCACTTAAACTAACCGTCCAAATGCTTTCCGTTGTTCAGATGTGAAGGATGCTTGAAATAAGCGATTATGACACAAACACAAGTAGAATTTGATTGTTAATAACTCAAAACTTCCTATTGATTTATTCAATTTAAATCACTCAATATCTTCCTCATTTAATACTCTCAATAAATATCTCAATTGACCTATGATCAATATTAACTCGACTTGACCTCTCAATAATATATCTACTGATTTTCTCAAATCTAACTCAACTTCTGATCTCAATTAGACTCTACTTTTAATCTCAATTTATTAACTGATCCTTCTCAGTGATTTATACTCCTTTACCTCAATTAACTGTACTGAATATCTCGACTAGTTTACTCTACTTCAAATCTTCAAAGATATTAACTCGTGTGGATACTTCCACAACTAACTCAGTTGACCTATTTCAACAATTAACCCAATTTACATCTCAGTAATTCACTCTTTAACTAGAATTACTATTTACTACAATATTAGCTCTATCTCTATTACGTCACTCGACTAAACTCCTAATTAACTCTGTTAATCTTACAAATTAACCTGAACTATCTTCTCTTGAACGCAAATCACTTCAACTTCCTCCTCTTCTCGTCTGACCGACTTGCGTTCGCTCTCGCTCGACTCTGAATAATGATAATATCGACAGTCACATCGACTGAGCTCCTCTCTTTTTCTCTCAACGCATACCCAGGCCTGGTTCATATACTTCCACTCACGTTTACTCTATGACTTCTTAGATACACATAGTTCAGTGTTATATACTTATATACATCTCGGACAAATAGTCTTATATACATATTTAAACTAATTATTACTTAACACCTTGGTGTCCCGAATAATTTTCTTGGCCTATCTGATACAGAAAACGATTCTACACAAGCTACAGCTAAACATTACTCTTGCAAACAACGGTCGCACAGTCATTTTTGAGCAATCATGAACTCAAAATAACAACATCTCATAGGCTATAACAAAACCAACTTCATCTGCACTTCATACTTACTTCATAGACTTCTCTATCCCTAATTTTAATAGGAATGTTCATTGCAATTCCAACAAGGGTTGTTTCGCAATGTGCAACAACTGGGTTACATAATATATCCCTGTTTAAAATAGAAACTGTTACGCCTTCTTTTACTAAAATATTTATACAACCGTCACATCGCAAAAAGCCACTACTGCATGCCAATGTCTTTTTCCGTTTTGACAGTCAACAACAGTAATAGCTCATGATGGAATCGTATTTTCACTATCTTCTCGCTTGTATTATTTAGGCTTCTGGTTTCTTCACTATTTCCATATTCTGAATCACTTTCCTTGCGCCAAAGTCCCGCATTTCTAGAGGCACAATTCTTAACCATCATCTTTGTCATTTTCAGAACAACTATTTTACGTCTCTAAATCCCATCACTGATTTTAACAAGAATCTGAACCCCGTTTTCATCTTGCTTCATCCACCTCATCAACTATGAAGGAATTGACTTTCACCCTTTGGAATACCCAGTTCTCCTCTCAAGATATGATATTGCAGAAATTGCCATATTGCATACCGGTATGCTTCAACCTTTACAACACTTTTATACATTTCCCTTCGAGTATCTCAAAAATTGGCCAAAGGACAAGCCCCTCAATGTCACCTTCTCTCGCCATCCACTCCCGGTTACAGACGGAGGTGAAATTGAAGAGCTGTACAAGGATCGAAGAATGAAAATGAGACCATGGTATTGTGAAGCCCACCTCTATCTATTTCCTCCATTTTACGAGAAACCTTCAACTACTTTCTGGAACAGCTTGACATACCAGAAGCTTTCAAAGGTTTTTGGAGATATTCAAGCACTAGTTTAAAAGATATGTACGTTCCCTACCAACTCTATTCCAGGAGACCTGATATGTTTTCTCGAGCGGATACAATGGTCCAGTATCACATTCTCGTCAGCAGGATATAAGCAACAATGAACTGACCTCTGAAACGACAGAAAGATGGCTGCGTCTAGTAACCAAGTGGAGATGGGCGGGCTATTCAACATCTCATAGGTATTTAATTTGGGAAATGGATGAAAATGGGCTCAGCATCTCATTGGCTTGTCAGACTTGCAACATATGTAATCCATTCGAGATTCATCCATTAAAGGAATTGAGAGAAAGTCTCAAATATCCCCAAAAGAACTGGAAAGTTCTATCCAAGAACTGGACAACAATCCAAGTAATACTTACTGGGTGATTGAGCTAGAGAACGAAATTTTTTTATAGCAGGCTGAAGAAAGCAGGAACCTTTCCCCAAAAAGTTCTCTGGGGAAAGCTCCTGAATAAGGCGAGTGGAATGGAAGATATTCGTTGGAAAATTAAGACACTGCTTCTTGGATCCATTATTTCAAACGCTACCTACAAGATCTACAATCAGTTTAATCGTCATTGTAATCCATTTTGTCGGAAATGTGATTATACAATTAAAACTCTGAGTCGAGTCATCCGTCAGCAAAATGTTGGGCTGCTGGACCCTCTGGATTTTTCTCTAGAAACGACCAAGCTTCGCTTTGTTAGCTGTGGAAGCCCCCGGAAAGAAATTCTCGCGTTTCACGAGCTCCTTTCCGTGTTTCAGTGGCCAGTTTGGGTGACTCTAACGGTTGCTGTGGCAGTTCTGTTAATTTGCACAATTTTGTTTGCAAAACTTCCACAGTTTGACAGCAACCATCTGAACCATCTAGTCATCAATAATGTGCAGTTGAAATGGAAAGAAAGGCTTGAAATAGAAGTGGATCGGGCTGTATTTTCCATTTTCATGTACTACAAGCCATTGGTCGAACAAGGAAGTCCAATTCCCGAACATTTCTGCCAACAAGGCGGCTTTCTACCTATTTTTTGGCTATTCCGTTCCTCTTCATGGCGATTGTGATTAGCTGTGCATACAAGAATGAGAACATAAGCCGTCTCACATCTCCAATCCCGTCCATTCCCTTTGACGAATTCAAACTTCTCAGGGAGACAAGCTTTCTCGTGTTCACAAAAGCTGAAAGGCTGACCAACTTTGTGAGAATACCGGATAATTTGGAAGGTCTCCGAAACATGGAACCCGTGTTGCGTAGCCGTCACATTGGCTATGCAAATGGGTTTAACTTTAAATCCGAGCTGAAAAAATATGTGGATGGAAACTACAGAAGATCTACAAATTATACGAAGGAGATCGCAACATATTTAAACCATTCACAACTTCACCCAACCTGGTGGGTCAAAGCTTACGAAGGGAAAGTGGATTATATGGATTTTATAAAGGATTGTAATTATACTGCTCTCATTCAAGAGGATCAAGACGCCCGTGAAATGCATTTTAAATGGAAAAGGTCTGGAAAGAAGCATGCGTTTCTCAGCAAGGATATATTGTTATCTATGAAGCAGGGGTGGGAGCTAGAAGGAAGGGTGGATCCAGCTGTTCTAAGACGAATTGGAGGAATGTACGCGTCTGGGATTTTGGAGTTTTGGGATACATTCCTGAATAGGTTTCTTGTGTTAGTTAGGATAAAGGCAAATCCCATGAACGAGGAAAGTAAGGGACATGTGGAGCAGGAGAAAGGCTTAGCGCAAACGGATATGGATGGAAATATTGTGGTTGTTTTCACTTTACTCCCACCGGGGCTAATTTTGGGGTCAATCTTATTTGTCGTGGAAGTTCGTAACCGCCTTCTTCAGTTGACTTTGAGATTGATGGAGATTCTTGTGTATTTGAAGATAAAGTGGAGCGCAAAGTTGGAAAAATTATGGGAAAGTTTTCACAACAAAATTAAACTCCCATGCAAGTAAGTAGAGTGCTAAATATTGGAATTGTATACAATATTTATAGAATATTCATAGGAGGTATCTTTTACTTTCGATATTGGAATTCTATCGACGAGATAATCCCCTTAAGACTTTAGAAAGTGGGGGAAGCCGAAACAGACATAAAAAATGTATAATAGGCATATTAATTAGTATTATGAACGTTGCACGATATATGTATTCACGCCCACTTACAAAAACACTACCAATTAATAATATTAGACAATATATTAACTAGCCTCCTTGCATGCTAACCTTCGTGCATACATAAAAACTTTTTTACTTAAGAGAAAGTTGGCAAATCCATTTAAATAATTAAAACTTCGATATCGCTTTTCCAAAGCCATCATAAACATCCCTCAAGTGCATATCTCTTCATTATCATCTCGAACGATACAGGTCACCTCCACAGTTTTTCAATGGCCTTTTTCCTGATAAAAGCGCACTTAGTTTTTGTGGGGTTGTATTTCTCCACACTATTCAACAACTCGGAGGCCTTCCTTCCCTTCATAGACATTCGAACTTCCAGGGGTAAAATATTGTCCCATAAACTTTCCCACTACCACCATAACTATCACACTTCGCTCAATCCCGTGGAAGGTCTAAATACAAAGCTGAGTCCATTTTCTACTTGCTTTATTCACCTCATCAACTATGAAGGAATTGACTTTCATCCTTTGAAATACCCAGTTCTCCTCTCAAGGTACGATATTGCAGAAATTGCCATATTGCACACCGGTATGCGTCGACCTTACGAACACCTTTATACATTTCCCTTCGAGCATCTCAAAAATTGGCCAAGGGACAAGCCCCTCAACGTCACCTTCTCTCGCAATCCACTCCGGATTACAGACGGCAGTGAAATTGAAGACATGTACAAGGATAGAAGAATGAAAATGAGATCATGGTTTTGTGAAGCCCACCTCTACCTATTTCCTCCATTTTATGAGAAACCTTTCAACTACTTCCTGCAACAGCTCGGCATACCTAAAGCAATCAAAGGTTTCTGGAAATATTACAGACAGAACATTTCAGACCCTCACATAACGTATCAAATTTATGATAGAAGGGTTGGCTTAGTTTCCCGAGCAGACACCATGGTTCAGTACCACATTCTCGTGAAGGAACCACAGAGCGGAAGATTAGATTCTCAAATGACAGAGAACTGGATTAAACTCGTAACTACATGGGTGTGGATGGGCTATGCTACTTCTCAACGATTTCTCCTATGGGAAACTGACGGAAAAGAGGTGAACGTCTCATTGGCATGCCAAACATGCAATAAATGTGATCCTTTTGAGTTTCATCATCTTACCGTGGAGAAAGAAGGAGTAACCCAAGGCGAACTGGATGCCGCTATAATGAAAGCTGATAGCAACTGGAATAATACCTTATGGGCGATAGCGGTACAAGGCCAGGAGTACTTTACAAAGCTTTCCTATTTCGGGACCTCAGAAGTTATAAAAACTATTGGTACAACATTATTTTTAACTAAAATTTAACTTTTTGCGTTTTAAGCCTTATATATGGGTTCTTTTTTATTTTCAGAGGTATGGCCTGGACCGGTTGGTCCACGTGGACCTAATAATATCCGCGTCGATACTCTCTGGAGCCTACCCAAACGCGCTCACTGGAACAAGTTACTTGATACAAATACGCCATTGCGGGACATTGGTTGGAGTGTACAAGCTCTTATCCTCGGTTCCATACTTTCCGACGCAAAATACAAGCGTCAAGGGACAGGAACATGCTATCCAAAGTGCCAATGTGGCCACAAAATTAAGACTCTGAACTTAATCCTCCGTGAACAAAATGTGGGGCAGCAGGACCCTCTCGACATTTCCCTGGAAAGTTCCAAGCTCCGCTTTGTCAGCTGTGGAAATCCACAAAAGAACGTGCTCGCCTTTCAAGAGCTTCTGTCCGTTTTTGAATATCGGGTTTGGATATCTCTTATGACTACGTTGATGGCACTGCTAGTCACTTCAATGCTCCTGGAAAAAATTCCATTGCTCAGCATTACGAAACAGCAGCCCAATCAACCTGATCACCTAAAATGGAGAGAAATGTTGGAAAGTGCAATGGAATGTTTAGTAGAATACATTCTGATCTACTACAAGCCATTGGTGGAGCAAGGAAATCCCATTCCAGGAGGTTACAGTCCAACAAGAAAGCTATCCGCCTATTTTCTGATAATCCCATTCTTGTTCATAGCGGTTGTGATACCTGGTGCATACAAAAATGAAAACATCAGCCGACTGAGCACCCCAATCTCCTCCATTCCATTTGACCAATTTAAGATGCTCAAGGAAAATAAATTTCAGATATTCACAAAAGCGGTTTCAACAACCAACTTTGCAAACGGGCCTGATCGTTCCGGTTATCTTAAGGAGAGACCGCGCCTAAGGACCCCTCACGAAGGCTTTGCCTATGGAAAAGCGTTCAAGTCAGAGATCGAAAAGTATGTTCAGGGAAACTATAAATCCTCCAACAACTACACGACTGAAACTGCGACATACCTCAACACCTCCCAACTTCATCCAACTTTGTGGCATGAAGCTTATGAAGGAAGGGTAGATTACATGGAATTCATAAAAAGATGCAACTACACCGCCATAATTCAAGAGGATCAAGCCGCTAGGGAAATGCATTTTAGGTGGAAAAAGTCTGGAAAGAAGCATGCATTTCTCAGCAAGGAAATATTGTTGTCAATTAAGCAAGGATGGGAGCTTGAAGGGAGGGTGGAGCCGGGTGTCTTGAGGCGAATTGGAGGAATGTATCAGTCTGGGATTTTGGAATTTTGGGATAAATTTCTTAATAGATTTCTAGCGCTGGTCAGAGTCAATGCAAATTACAAGGTTGATACAGTGACGGACGCTGATGAAAATGTGGATAAAGTAGGTACTCGTGCAACAAATATGGAGGGGAATATTGTGGTAGTTTTCGTTTTACTACCTCCAGGATTACTTTTGGCTTTAATTATATTCCTGTGGGAAGCGAGGGAAAAAGTGGGGGAAATGGCTCGCAGACTGAAAGATATATTTTGGTATTTGGTTGTGAAGTACAGAGCAAAAATTAAGAAGTGGAGGGGACGTTTGCAGAGTAAGTTAAAGCGCTTTCTAAGGTTAAAGTAGGCATTTAAATTCATGCATGCGAGGATAAAATGTGCATAGTTGTAACTAAATTAATCAACCTTGTGATGATATGATATATAGTATGATAAAATAAAACACATTCATCTGTATTAATTTCACATAGCCCCGTTATTATTTTCATATTGAATTCAATTCGAAACGATTATTATATTAGTGTATTGCAAATTAATGGTGTAAAATTATTGTAATATCGAAATAAAAATGTGAATTGCTCACAACTATATTTCTGATAAAATCATGTATTTATCCTGCATTTAGTTGTAAAAATTCAAGGTAGTAGTATATTTGCCTAGTCCAACCAGAAAGCTATAAACTGTGACACACAAAGAACGAATAGCAAGCATAGCGTTGTTAACCATAAATATTTAACATAGCGAGTGTGTCTAGTCCAGATTTCTAGTATCATTCAACGTCAGATGCAAGAAAGGATACTTTTTTTTACTGATATAGGAAACAGCTTTCAGGCATATTTAACCAGAAGACAGGGCAGTGGGAAGTTGGGAAGCGAGTTTTCGCTGAAAAACCGATACCCCATTTCATGAAATAAGTATATCCAGCAAGCGACCTCAAACTGCGACTCGAGCCTTTGAAGCGGTGCCATCTTATATAAGCGTACGAGCTGTGGTTCCTGAACTACGAAACGAGGTAATAATTGACTTACCTGCAAAGATATAAGCTACATAAAGCGAAATCCTTCTTCAGAAGACGAGTTTCTATAAACTAACGGTCACGAAAATAATAATAAAAATTCAAGCCGTCACATATGAAATGTTCTTAGCATACGAATAAAATTCCATGCAGGTCAAATGTAAAATGTTCAAACTGAAGCAGTTTGCAAAAAAATCACAGGCAGTCAAATATTGAAACATTTACCAAGCTGCGGTGGGGATAATCAGTAATTAGTTTCCCAAAATTACTTAGAAAATATGATACTTTCCCCACGTGTTTTTAAGGGCTTTAGGATACACCTAAAGTTTGCACAACTCTTCGGTCTCAACCACTTCACCTTAGAAAACAATAGCTTGCGGGGTCCCAATCTCCTTCCCTGCAGCAAACAACTTATCACCAGGCACTGGGTAAAAACTGGAATATCTTCAGCCTTCGTGGCAATACTGTGGCTTCAAATATTCCAAGCAAAGAAGAAGGAACGACTCGTGACCCTCCTTGAGAGTGTCCTGTATGCTTCCTCCCTCTCCGTTTTCATTATCCTCAACGCTGCCTATTTAAAAAAGAATAGATTTGTTGTAGAGTTTTTCAACAGTCTCATTCAATTTGAGAAACGACAACAGGGTACGATTGAAGCGTCCAAAGGAGAAAATTTATTGTGTAATTTCGTACAGCTTACTTTTTTCATGTCTGCACCCATGCTGGTTTGCTCATATGTTGCCCAACGTTTGATGAATCCTTGTACATCTGCCACCTTCGCTTGGAGCATTTTGGAAGAATGCTCAAATGCAGAGGTTGGAATCTCATGGAGCCCCAAATCCATCATCTATCACATTGGAATACTTCTTCTTTCATTTTGGGTTGGAGCTACTGTCGTTGGCTCATTTGGAATTGAATGTGGAGAGCTCCTCTTCCTCCCAAGTTACAGTTTAGTTAGCTACATCAAAAACTTTCGAAGGGCTTTGCAAATTTCTGGAAATCCTCAACAAGTTTTGTTGGAATATAGACAGCTTCAGATGCTTGTGCGCTACCTCAACTGGATTCAACAGGATGTGATTATCGTCACTTTTATAAAACATGCTTCATTGGAGCATTTGCTTCTGTGCACACACAATCTAGCTTGGCTTTGGCTTATCTGAAAAAAGTGCTGATCCCGAGGTTGGAATTGGAATTGAAGGCGAGCCTTGGAAAACACAAAATAAGAGAAATGAGAAAGTTTGTGGCTTCTCTGTATCCTCTTAAAATTCGCATTGGGGCTGTCAACTTTGTAGAGAAAACGACTCCAATTGTCGTGCTCAATTTTTGTGTCGAGCAAATTGTCAATTTGCTTTTAATCAATTGAAAAAGACATATATTCAAATTTACATTAAACTGGGGCAAATTGAGTTTGGGCATCTTAATAGTATTTTTATTCACGGTTAAAATCTTCCTACCTTTTGCTAAATGTTCTCCGGAAATACCGACTTAGGACTAATCCTTCAGGTTGCTGACTAGACAAAATCTGTCCACCAGACGTCAATCGGATGGAGCAAATGACCGAAGTTGCAGTTGCGAACGTCATACAAAGCGCATTTAAATTATGCATAATCTTTCCATAATCCTTCCTTTTTGTCGGATAAAAGTTTTATGAATGAATGCTTGATTTCATTTTTTTCAGTTTATTGAGTCTCAATCATTGAGATTTGAAGTGGTGTAATATAATATGGACGTAAATGCATTTTAGTGAAGATAGCGAGGAGACATAAAGGTCCAATGCTTTATTCTAATTTTTGTTATTCACATTTGTCGCCTTTTCATATGAAATACAGACTTTGAAAACTAGCGGAAATGAGATACGGATTTTCTACTCTTTTTGGAGTTTGTATGTGCTCCTTCCTCTTTGTTTACTTATGCACCATTCAAGCAGTTTCAATTCAGGGGACGGAACTAGGTAATATTCACAGAAATACTTGGTCTACTTTGGATTTAAATTTTAAAAACATTTTTGTTATCAAAGGTTGGAATGCTGAGCCGCTAGCAAATAGGTCTATACCAATTTCCTGCACGTTCGTTCATCCAATGGAAGGTCCCATCCCAAACCCAGTCAACTGCAGTGAGTTTTATGTGTGCAGGTCGGCAGATAACACAAGCTACACAGTTCCAGAGTTAAGCGTGTGCCCACGGGGCTTCAATAATAATACTTTTCTATGATTATCGGACTTGCAACTGTGAGCATAATAACACAGGCTGTTTTAATGCTCAAAATAACTCCCTGTCAGATATGTTTGGTTGTACTATCCTTTACAATCCAAATCAAACGTTGTATTTTTGAATTCTCATAAAAATACTCCCAAGTATTACATAAAATTCAAAATAAAGAAAAATAACCTTGTCACACAATACAAATTGGTCTCGTTTCAATGCGCAAGGTAGCCTCCATCAACAGCCAACACTTGTCCGGTAAGCTGTGAGGTTTGATTAGAAACCAGAAATAATGCGGTGTTGACGATATCACTCATCGGCATGTTGTAAGTGTTTGTTGGCGTTCTGGCTAACATTCCTTGCAACGGTGGTGGAATGTCAGTTTCACTAGCATCAGGAACATAAGTTCGCATGCTTGTCATATCGGTTGCAACAATTGCGGGGGCAATGGCATTCACTCTGATCTTATGGGGACCGAGCTCCACGGCAAACATTTTTGTGAGGGTATTCACCGCTGTTTTTGAGCAGGCATAAACTCCAATGTATGGCAGAGGTTGGATGCCGCTCTAACCAAAAGTTGAGTAAGTTCATTTTTAAATAATCAGATCTTCATAAAACAAGGAGCATTTTTCCATTTAAACTTACAACGGATGAAACGTTGAGAATGGAGCCTCCATCTCCTTTTTCTATCATCTTTCTAGCGACAATCTGACTAATCTGGAGTACAGCTTTTAAGTTCACGCTAAAGATCCGGTCGCAACTATCTCCACTTATGTCCATGACGGCAGACGGCTCACAGACTCCGGCATTGTTGATGAGTACGTCAACTGCTTCAATTGGTTCAATAACGTTCTTAATTTCCTCCGCGTTTGAGAGGTCAGCACGGACTGGAATCACTCCAGGACAGTCTTCCACGAGCTTCTGTAAATTTACAGGGTTTTTAGTTACAGCGTACACTTTGGCACCGCGAGCATGAAGCTCGGTAACGATTGCTCGTCCAATCCCTATTATATCCAGCAAATGTTCAGGAACAGAAAAAAGAATTATGTAAGATTTTACATAAAATTAAAGCAGGCGATTTCTTAGAAATCTTATTAAAATTACCTCGACCAGCTCCAGTAACAATACATTTCTTCCCAGCAAAATCGACCTTTCCAGACATTTTTTTATATTTGACGAAGCAGCAGATTAAGAGTTAGCAGCGAGGATGGTGTTTCCAAAGGACTAGCTATATCTAAAGTAACAAGCTAAAGCCAAACCGCATGAATAAATGAACTGATCAAACTTTAATGTCAAGTTCCCAATGCTGAGAGTATTAACATGATAGTAACAGTGTCGAGTACAGAGTTCGTTTTTTATTAAAACATGTCTAGCCACCCACTGTAGACTCTGAGAAAAAAAATTTGACACTGACATATTGGACAGGTATATTACACATTCAAATCAGGTAATTCAGGACGTTCATAAGTATGCAAAGCTGTGACTATAGCTAGTAGTAGGTCACAACTTTTTTCTGGCTTTTCAAGTCTCAAGCACGAAATGTGTGTTGTTTGGCATAGGCCAATCTTCTGCAACGAAGATCATCGGCAACGTTCACTCACTTGTATTTGTGTATGCACTTTATGCACGAGGAGTTGTGAAGGTCTCATCGCGACATCATATCATATCAGCTTTGAGTTGTACTGGAGAACCTTGAAGAGTTGATTTTTAAGTAGGTTGGTGAAGTACAAGAATTGTGAGTGGTATCCATATGTATGACGATTACATAATTCTTAAATGACGTAGTTCGGATTTTTGCTTGAAATAAAAGAGATAACTTGGATTTGCTTTGAAAAAATTAGTATAAAAAGGTCACTTGCAAACTGAATTTAGTATTGCATGTATTTTCATTTTCTGCATGTATTATTAGTGGGCTAAAAATACAACAAAGCGTGTTATATATCCTCGCAATTATTAAGCATTATTGATTGGCTTGTCTTTAGTTTCAAAACATAGTACAAGAGTATTTAAACAAATCTGCAGGCAATAATAAAAATTGTATAAAAAAGATTCCATATAATATGCTAAATTTTGGTTCGAATTCGATCAAAATCACTCATAAGAGCTAACGTAGCAGTCACATTGAGTATAACATCAGAAATGGAAAGCGCAGTGCTCGGGTTTACATTTCTGATCATACCTATCGAGTAACCAATAACAGGGCAGGAGTTGAGCTGAATGCGATTATGCTTTGATGTGAGCAAACATTTCCAGTAGCGCTTAAAAGCTTGAGAGCTGGTATTAGGACTGCCTGCCAATGCGGTGAGGAGAAACACAATCGTGAAAACAATCCCGACAATGAGACAACATGAAATAAGCATAAAAGCTGGCAGAAATTTGTAGAGGATGAGTGCAAGAAACGCTGCAGATGCTGCCAAAATGACTCCAAATGTGGCGAGCACAATAAAGTAATCGGTTGTCATCTGCCGTCCCAAAATGACGAAGAGTTGGAGCAACCGAAAGTGTTTGAGGCATTTCTCAAATTTACAATGTAAACCGAACCGCTTTCCTATGAAGTCTTTTCCATGCTGATTCCACAGATGAAATGAGTTTCCCTTCAAATCGTTGGAAATTTGTTGAGTGGTCTCCCCAAACATGATAATTAAGAGCATGCTAAAGAGAAAAGTGGCGGAGCCATAAACACCCATGAACCCGTAGATAGAAAAGGCAATAAGCTTTGAAAAAAGTTTATTTCCTTTCAAAACCGTTGCCAACAAGTTTTCTAATGGCTCCCGATCCCGAGTCAAAGGAAAGGAACCGAGAGCAACCGGAAATGCAGCAAAAGATAATCCCAAAATGTAAATGAATCACTCACTAAATAACTTTTTCTAGAATCACAAACCTTGTTATGTTTAAAGCACTGCGTCAATCCGTAGAGGACTTCATTGCGAAATCGTGTTAGAGTAAAATGCATGGAAAAAGCGATAAACTCAATGGCGAAAATAGTGAAGCACATTCCCAGCTCTGGCAACTTGCTCCGATGCCAGCTCGAGCTAAGCCAGCTGAATCGCAAGCTGAGAAGAAGGAGAAAGAAGATGCGAAAATATTGGATAGAGCGCCACATCAGGCGTGCGATTTTACTGCTGCGGAATGGCACATCCGTTCCTTGTAAGTCAGATTTGCTAATGAAGTAGCATGGGGTGATAATCCAAGTTTGAATTATGAATACCACGTTCAGTGCTCCTTTGGTGAGTGACATGATGAATTTGAAAGCTTCTAGTTTGTTTGACGTCTAAAAGTTTTATATGCAAATCCTCCTTTTCAAGTGAGATAGCAAACTAACGGTTTCTGCTTAAAATAAGGGAATTGCTAAAAAATTAAAATTGAAGGTCAAGCCCGAGAAACCTATGTTTTAAAGACACATGTCGACCTCCAGTTAATAGTAGTCATTTTTACTTTTACTTGTACGCACTGAAACAGTAGGTCAAGGATAAACACAACCCTTTTCAAATTCTTACTTTTTCCCATGACCTGTCAATCATTTATTTGGTAATTATTACGTGAGCAGAGTATTGAGTATTGAATACAGAAAGAAAACGAGCTGCATATTTTTTATACCAGTGTGACCATTGTACACAAACAAATGTATTTCTGGGCTAACAATAAAATGGGTTGTCTCAAATTTTGGCTCTAATACGGTCAGTCCTCCCTAATATAACGTTTTGTTGAATAGGGAAACTATGAATTAGTCAATTCAACACATTTTAATATTGGACCAAGGTCAACTCTCATGTTTAGTGTAGAGTTTTTAAATACTTTGAAGGCTTTACCCATGACATTTCATTTAATCAACGAGTATAGCTTAGCCTTCTGGCTACGAACTACTTTCAAATTAGGGTTGGATTTTGCTTCCGAGCTCCAAAAACCATTTACAAATGGTTTCAGAGACAAGACTCTTTTTTCATCTCGGAGAGTAAGCTCACAGAAACATGGGTTTATCCACAGGAGCTATAAACATGTTTCTTCTTATCCAAAAACAGGTGCTAACGCCTGTTTATATAACCACAAGTCGTAAAGGCTTACACGCGACGTGCCAACCCTTTAAAGAAAGCAAATATGCTCAATATTTGTGGAAATCACAGCCCACCTGCTTCACAATAATGGGCTGTCTCTGCTGTTGGCAGTTGCAAATATTGTTTTCTAACTGGAAGCACAATAAAGATATTGAAAAGCTGGGAATCTACATTGGGCTCCTTTCCCTCTTGATAACAGTAATCGTTGTCTATATCCTTATGGAAAGGTACAAAAATGAAAGTTGCTATCTCGTTCCCCAAACCTTTCATCTCACCAGCTTTAGCAAAAGGTTCTACAGGAAGCGACGTTCAAAGTTTGAGTTGGACTTTGATGAACTTTCCATTTACATATTTACTGTAACTTTCCCCGCATTCCCGGTGGCACTGGGCCTCTACTCATTCATTGATGACTGGAACCCTCTGGAGCGTTTCTTGGTATGGACAACACTGTTCAGCCCGTTGGGAGCAAAAATCCTGGCTCTTGGCTCAATGATCTTGCCCACAACACATGCCAATGGTGTCTATCTCTCCTGTCTCCTCATGATCGTGGCTGTGTCAGATGAAATGCTGAAACTTACCGAAAAATTGGAACGAATGTCACAAAAGGCCACTCTGGAAGAGTCTGACTTTGACTGGGGCTTCAAGTTATACAGGGTCCTACAAATCTTAACGGAATTGGGAAGTACCATTTGCAACGAGTTTGGAATGGTGCTAATTGGCATGGGAGTTTTTGTATTTTCCGGTTGCGGCTATCTTTCCCTGCTTTGGAAGGTATTGCCACGTACAGTTCATCTCGCCTGTTGCGGTGGAGTTGTAATAATGATCATCATCATTTTCTTGCTTGTGCCCCTTGGAAGTATCCCACATTCACATGGAATGGTATTCAGGGAGGAGTGGAATCGAGTGCAGATGTCAAAGCTGAGAAGATTGCAATTGCGATCGTGTACTCCCATCGGATACTCCATTGGGATAATGAGACCTATCACATCTGATACGGCTTTAGGCATTCTGGATGCGATGGTTAACAATACGGCTAGTTTAGCCCTGATTTAAATCACAAGCAAATTTTAAATGTTTAAATTTGTTAAACTTTACTATTAAATATTGTCGTAATCATGTCAAGTGGTTCGGGAAAATTAAAACAAACTGTGTAAATCGGTTTTCTTTAGAGTATTAAGGTAATTCTTATTTAACCCCAAATTTTATATACCCTTTTCCACTATTACAATGCACTTTCTACATTTTT
Organism: Orchesella cincta; assembly: GCA_001718145.1. Taxonomy (NCBI): domain Eukaryota; kingdom Metazoa; phylum Arthropoda; class Collembola; order Entomobryomorpha; family Orchesellidae; genus Orchesella; species Orchesella cincta. The sequence continues at coordinate 22,889 of LJIJ01000392.1, forward strand.
TTAAAATCTGTATTAAAAATTAAAACAAATGTTAAATTTAGGGAAAACGGAAATCTTTTCATTTAAAATATACTGGTCAACCGTAAAATTAATTTCATTTTAGCATTTGTTGTCTTATGCTCAGCCTTTTCTCTCTTTTCCTGTAAAATATTATAGAAAGCTTGATTTGTTTACAGTATAACATCTTTGAAATAGAATTGACGGATTGGTAATGGAAACTTTCATTACCTTCATGACATCTTTTATAGCACTGATTTGCATACAGTATTCCATCCTTGCCCTCAATTATCTTGTATTCTTCCTTTTTACAGCCATCACAATTTTTCGGTTCAACTTCTGCTTTCTGATTCTGGTCCCGCTGAGCTGGTGCACCAGTCCTCATAACTGTTTTGGTTTTTTTACTCCCACTTTTCCCACTCTCGATCAACTCTGTGATCGTTCTCATTTGGAAATCTCCTAATATTAGAGTTAAAAGAGAAAACTTTAAATGAGTGTAAATACAAACTAGTTCAATTCCTTCTTAAATCAAATCAAGTCGGTACCTTCATTGCATTTTCTGTAGCAATCATTTTTGTACCTATTGCCAAGTATTCCTGGAGCAGAGGGTCTTCTGTCTCCTACACAGTGGCTGCACTCACCCGACCTTTCTTTCAAGCTGAGTAAGTCGTTGATCAACTTCATTATGATTTCTGGCAGGTCCTGGGCTGGTGTGAGAACGACGAAAAATGTGAAGGTCAGGATGAATATGAGCTCGAATTCAGGGGATCTCATGATGCTCAAAAAATGGGCTTTACGTAAATATTGGATGGAAACAAACTAAATTAGTTAGATTACATGGGAAGAGATTAGTGAATACTTAACTGAGCGCTGATGTCATTGCTTGCTAATCTGTCAATTGCTTTTTAAGACAGAACGTAATAACTGTTTTTATGAATTTCATGATTTATGCATGCAGCGAATAAGCGAGTATTTTTCCATTGTAGTTACCAGTCTTTGATGCTTTTATGACACGATAAAATCAATTTAGCAATTTTATATTGCAGCTGAAGCTAAGCCGTCAATTGTTCTAATCTTAAAACTTGAATACCCATGTCTGGCTAATTTCAACTTATTAAATTGTGTGTGTGAATAATATTGGATGTAACGCTGTGCTACTGTATCCAGTTTCTGGAAAATAGTTTAATTTAAGCCAAACAAAGATTTTTTCGTGCTTGTTTTATAGTATTTTTCAAGTCTTTCATTTATTATGTCAGTGCATGTACTTTTAAACCGGTGGATTTCAAAATTTATTGAAAGGATGATGGCTCCAGCAAGACTAGTAGCTGGAGAAGCCTCTTTGGAAGGTATTTATGCAGGTGGAGTGCCAATAAGCTTGGGGTCAATCTTTACTCCCAAAATAGATTCGAGCTTGGCAGCATCTTCTGGCTTGACGAGACCACCCTTTAAAAATCAAAGAAAATTAACACCATTAACACGTTATGTTGCAGGATGCTTTCTCATATTAAAATATGTTGGTTTGCATACATTGCTTTCTTGGAATTTCTTAACAGCCTTCTCCCATTCCTCTGGGAAGTTATCTTGAATGTGTGTCAAAAGCTTTCCAGCTCTCTCTTTTTCCTTGTCATCACAGTTGGCGCATTGATTTTCTAAGATCTCTGGGATGGTCTGTTTCAAGTATTTGCCTATTCTGTCCTGTAAAACAAAGGACACAATTTTAATCATATTAATGATCAGTTATGATGAAAATGATGTGGACAGTTGCAGAAACATTTATTTTTCAACTTACACATGGGCCATCGCCAGTGACGCACTTGAGCTGAAATCTCACTGCACGCTCGTTCTACAATCAAATGCATTTTATTAGAATTTTATATAATTTTTTATAAGAATTTTCCGACAAAGAATAAGAATTCCGGCTTGCTTATTTTTTTCTAGTCGTTTTTAGGCTTACCTTGAGATAGTTGTCAATATTGATATTTTGAAACTCTCTGGGAATAACGTCTCTCCTGTATCTAACGGGGCTGCATACCCTTCACTGATAGAGATGGCGACCACCAAACACAAAATTACGAACCGACTCATTTTAAAAATTTCTGTATTTAAAAACTTTCCTATCTTGAGCAATTAAAAATTCACTTGTGAGCACACAATATATTTAGCTTGTTATCTGTCCGAGATAGTGATGCAAACTGCGCTTGGACCAGAGACTATTCTACGTCTTTATATTTGAGAGGGTCACTTTTAGCACGCAAAAAACAGAGTTTAATTTGTATATATGTAACCCACCGACAATCAATTGGGAATGCCCAACGAGAAAAGATGCAAGTCAATAATATTCAAAACCACAATGTTTTTTGTGCAACCGTGCTATGCTTTGATGAATGCAAGCAAGTTGCGAAAGCAAACAGGTACTTGTTTCGTACGTCAAAGCTTTTCTTCATAAATTCTTATTCTTATGTTTATATCCACACGATATCATCAATAACAATCATAACAATCTCATGTGGCTTCTTTCGAAAATGAAGAAGGAATAATACCAGTTTTATTTTGTGAATCATTTTTTGTTGTTTATACAAACGATGTTATGTTGAGTATAAGCTGGTTAATAAATGTGAGGTGGAAAATATAAAGGTTCTAAGTAATGCAGACAATCAAGGAAAATGTAAGATTGCATGAGTCAATCTTACTGCTCTGATCTCTACGGTGGGCAATGGAACTTTGGAACACTGTCATTGAGTGAAGGTTGAACGGAGAAAAAACACTTATTTTAGGATGGATTCAGCTTAATAAAAAAAGGACATCAAACTCATAGCTAAATCAAGGACAATATATATTTCTCATTAGAAAAACCCAGAACATTTGCCCGTTAGCGTATTATAGATAAAATAGCTATAAATTATGCAACATTGATAATGTTTAGAAGTCAAGAATGAATTGTGAAGCCATTGTCGAGACATTGACTCTGAGTAAAACATCATGATTTCAAGTCCAGAAGGAACTTAACATTTGTCTTGAACTGAAAAAAAGTGAGTGAAGAAATGATGACTCAGCAAAACATGGACACTTTAAATTTATTCAAGTTAATTAGCATAATACTATTGGGTAAAAAAGTTTAAACAGCTGCAATGATGATGCTACCAGAAACTAAACCCGAATCATAATCATTGAGAGTAATAAAGTGGGGTTTTATGCTATAAGGAAAAAAACTTTTATGCTTTATTTTTGCCGTAAAAGTACAAATGACCACAAACGTTAAATCTTTAATCTCTGGAATATATTGTAGTTGTTCTACATAAATGGGTTGTAAGTAGTACCATCACAGAGCTAAAATCCAGTTTTACTTCGCTGTACAATTTTTTTTATAATAGTTAATTATAAATGCCGCTATTCACAAGTATAACATGAACATCAAAGTTTAGAAATGGTTGCGGAATCCGGATTATGTGGAAGTGGATATATTTTATACTAGCAGAAGGGGGCAAAATGAGAATTTGAAAAAAAAACTGTTAAAAATTGACTTGGTTGTTCTGGTTTAATAATTCATTTATTTTTATTATGACAGAATTTTCCTGAGTTTCTTTCGGATGACGATGATGCAAATCAAGTGAAACCAATCTGACGTATAAATATTGTATTCATATATATAGTTTGACTTGTATTCTACTTGTTAGGATAGGTTACTTACGTCATGCGTCATCAGTCAATGAAATTCATGTTAAATTAAACAAGTATCTTCTTACAATCTGAAAAAACTTGTATTAAAAACAACTTTTTCTTAGTAACATAAGTTTCTAATCATCAGCACTGTTGTAAACAAGGCAGTGGTAGAGGAACTTGATCTAATATTAAAGTGGTGGCATCTTTATAGCACTTGATTGGCATACAGTTTTTCCTCTGTCTTAACTTGATTGTTCTTTTTGACCGTCACATTTTGGATGCTTCTATTTATCTGTACCATCTGCTTAGTCTAATTTGCTATGCAAAATGACATGAATGGGTTAGAAACACAAAATTAGAAAAGAAACAAATGGGACAAATTAGTCATTTCACGTTAAGGAAGGGGCAACTTGAGAACCCTGTTAAGTGAGCCTAGTTGTTGTGATATTACTCACAATTACTTTCGGAACGGTCTAAATTAGTGCCAAAGTGGCTGTACTATTGAGCATAGAATCTAAAATGGTGAGTAAGGTCCCAGATTTGATGGGTCTTAAAACCCCAATGGAGTATCCTATAGGAGCTAACGACCTCAGTTCCATTCGCCGCTGTTTTGATAGTCTTGCTCGATTCCACTTCTCCTTGAATATCATTCCATGTGAATGCGGGATGCTCGCAAGTGGAACAAACACAAAATTCATCAAAACCAAAATAACAATTGCAGCGCAGGCAGTAAGGTGAACGATAGGTGGTAGGCTTGCATACAATAACGAAAGGTAGACGCAAGCCGAAAAAGTAAGCATTTCTACTCCAATCAGTATCATTCCGATGTCGCTGCAAGCAATTGTTCCCACCTCCGTCAGGATCTGGAGGACCCTGTACAGCTTGATGCAACAATCAAAGTCAGACGTGTTAGGTTTGAGGATAGCTGCTTTAATATACCTGTCAATTTCAGGGTTTCATCACCCACAGCAACCATCAAAAGTAGACATGTTAAGTACACGCAGTCACCATGAGCAGCGGGTAATAGCAAAGAGCCGAGTGCCAAAAATTTTGCGACTAATGGGCTACAGAGTGTTGTCCATACCAAGAAACGCTCCAGTGGGTTCCAGTCATCAAAAAGGGAGTAGAAGCCCAGTGCTACCGGAAATGCGGGGAAAGTTACAGCAAATATGTAGATGGAAAGCTCGTTCTTGTCTACCTCGTTTTGATTAAACCTCTCAATAAAACTGGTGAGACGAAGGGTTTGTGGAACTAAGTAACAAATTTCTTCTTTGTACTTTTCCATAATAATGTAGAGAGAAATGGCGCTTATCAACAAGGAGAGCACTGCCACATAGATTCCCAATTCCTTCACATCTTTATTGTGCTTCCAGTTTGAGAATAATATTTTCAATTGCCAACAGCAGAGACAGCTCATGAATACGAAGCAAGCTGACTGAAGTTTCCACAAGTATTTTACATATTTGCTTTCTTGAAACAATTTATACGTCGTGTGTAAACCTCTGTGAGTTATGGTGATATTAATGGGCATCAAAATCAAATTTTGGATAAATAAAATCACATTTAAAGCTCCTGTTGATCTTCTTAACAGAATTGGGAAAGCTCGTTGACTCGATGGGGTAAAACAATTCAACTAAATGTAGCAACTATAGTTAAAATTTCCACAGATTAATAAACTAGCTCATGGCCTTCACGCATAATAATATTCGTATGTGTGTATTTGTGAAGCTAAAAATTAAGGTTAAGGTTAAAAAGGCCTGTGATGATGATACAGTAATACTTAACGTTACTGATAATGAAATGATATTGAAATACTTTTGTATACTTTGAAAAATACACATATTATGAATTGTAGTCCGAGTAAAAAAGAGCAAGGTCATTGCTATTTGTTATTTCTTACAGCTGCTATCAGTGAAGGCAAGAATTATATATTTGCTGCATGAATTAAAGGCTTAAATTTGCATACGTCCTTTATAGGAAGCCAGCGTTTTAGCGATCAAAATCCAGAATGGGCGGTGATATTGAGACCTAGTTTTCAAAAAACAATGAGCAGTATTTTAACAGGATAAGTGGAACTCTGATTTTTTCGCCTTGAAACTGTTTTAAATGGAATAAACCTTCATAGCTGAAGGAGGTTTACTTCAGCAAAAATAAAAGTTTCCCAGAAAAAAATTATTCAAGAATTCGCAATGTCTCTATCAAAAGGAGCTCTAAATGTGCTCTTCCTAATTCAAAGATACTTTATTACTCCCTGTTACTTCATCACCTCACCAGCATTGTGCGCAACCGACTTGCCATTTCGAAGGAGTAAATTTGCCCAGTTAATGTGGCGTGGCGTGCAGTTCTGTCGCGCCTTCTTTATTCTTCTCCTCAGCTGGCGACTCAAATGGCTCAGCTCCAACTGGAACACTAGCAAGTTTTCCGAGTTGGGAATGTGTTTTACAATCGTTACCATTCATACCATTTCCCTCTTTGCCCAAATCACTATTGACCGGTTCAGAGAAGAAATTCTGCATGGATTGACGCAACGCTTTAAACACGTCAAGATGGACAGTTCCTCAGAAAAGCGTAAAATTTCTGCAAGGGAACTGTTCATCTACCAATTGTCAATGGCTTTCTCCTCATTTCCTGTAGCTCTTGGCTCATTTCCCTTCATTATTCATAACGAACCACTACAAAACTTTTTGAGTTTTTTGGGGAATAAAATTGTTGTAAAATTTGTTGCTTCCGCTATATACATTTCAATTGAAATTTATGGCTCGGCCATGTTTCTCTCTGTGAGTTTATTCATCGTCATGTATGGAGACGCTACCCAACAACTTTCAAATGAGTTGAGAAAGAGCTCCTTTACCCTGTGGAGTGTGTACGGCAACAACTTTATGCAAAAGCGGTTTGAAGTGCATTGCAAATTTGCTGTGTGTTTGAGACACTTTCGGCTTCTCCAAATTTTGACCATTATTGGTCGTCAGTTGACCACCGATTTTATTGGGGTGTTGGCCTTTTTCGGAATTATTTTGGGAGCATCGCTGCCTTTTTTGTGTTGATTCTTTATAGATTCCTTCCGGTAATTATGAACATGGCTTGTTGTATCATTGTGATGATTGTATTTACCTTTGCGTTTCTGCTCTCCGAGTTGGCGAGTAGTCCGCATACGAACTCGGGACTTTTTAAAGGGTATTGGAGATGTTTGCTCACTTCAAGGTTGACTAGAATGCAGCTCAGGTCTTGTCCTATTATTGTTACTCCATTGGAATGATTAGGAATGTGAAGCCGAGCACTGCGCTCTCCATCTCGGATGTCATGCTCAATGTTACTGCCACAATGGCACTTATGGCTGTTTCAACTGGATTTTGAAATCGAATTTAATCATGCTCATAGTTAATTGTAAGGAATTAAATGCCATTCGAGAAATAAAGCTGGACAAAACTAAGGCAGTGTCAAGTACAGACCATAGATGTAACTTGGGGTCGAAAACTCCCTCATTACTCTTTGAATTCTCCAAACCGTTCACATCCCTCCCTCTTTTTCAAAACCAAAACCACTCACCAATCCTTCACTCTTTTTTCTAATTTTCAATAATCCCTCTCACTCCCTCTTTTACAGTACATTTAGATAATCCTTCACATCACTCTTTGTTACTCTTTTTGAAATCAAAACCAATCCCTCAGTACTTTCACCTACAAATGGCCATTTTTGAACAAACAAAGTCTAGAACCTAGCGTATTATGCGCTATAAAGTGTAAAGGTCATCATTTTCTGTGTTTATTTTAACGCCGATATCTTTCTTTACTGTTTTTGTGCTGATTTTTCACAATTAAAAGGAAGCCCCATACCGTTCCTTCTTACTCTTTGGTGCAAAAAATCCTTCTTACTCTTTTAATTGGTTTGAAAATCACTCACCACTTAATCCCTCTTTTTTGCTAAAATAAAAAATCCTTCACCTCACTCTTTTGGGTTTCTTGAACCACTCTTCAATCCCTCCCTCTTTTAAAATCAGCATAATAATATCTCTTAATCACTCTTTGACCGATCACTCTGAGTGATTGGTTACACCTATGGTACAGACATACATTCATACATCATATTTTTAGCACTTTTATGGTAAAAAATATTAATGGTCTCGATATGTGTAGCTAGTTTCATTTACGAATATTTTTATTTTTAAGATAATCCTCTACACGTGGAGCTTAATTTTCACATGATTACTAGTATAAACCAGTTTAACAAAGAGGATACTGGTCACCCATCCATCAAACGGTTGTACTCAGAGCTCTTGCTGCACTTAAATCCTAATGTGTAGCATGTACCATTTTTTGAAATGAATGTGCATCACAGCTTTCAATTAGAACTTACAACAACGAAACCGTCTGCGTTCAAACAAACAGGACCTTTTTTTATGAAATAAACCAGAGTTCGTCGGTTATATCCAGTATTATTCGCCGTGCGTGGGTTTAAGGACTGCAAAAGCTCTTGCACTTGAAGTACCTACGTGGCACATTGACAGGTCCCATTTTCCGTAATACATAATTATATTATTCCAACTCATTCTTTGTCATAAACTTATTTTCATTTCATGAAACCAATCGTATTTTTTACTCATAAAACTTTTGTTTCAGTGTCATTTTACCGTTCGCTCTGAGAGCATTTTAATTTATATTAATTTTTATTATTATTTATATTTATTTTAATTCAGTTATCAGTATTGAAAATTGCAAAAATGCATAGCACACCAAATAATAGCCCAACTTCGCAAGCTGCGATTTTGCGAGACATGTTAAAACGCAAAATTTTAAGCCAGAATACTAAGGCTACCCCGTCAACGATCGGGGCTGTTAGCATTATCACTCCCTCGGTTCAGAAGGAAAAATCCAAACTTCGACCTTTGTTACCACATCCACCGCCAAAATTTACTGGAGATGCAGTCCCTCAGCAAAAGCTCCAACCCAAAAACAAAACAGTGCCTCCGGAACCTTCACCAGTTGAAACTCAACACCAAAAGATGGAAAACTTGAGTCGAAACCTCCAACAAATATTAGCTGACGGTCTCTCTGAGAAAAAGAAGGAGATTGATAAGCTTCGCTCACAAATTGCCACAATGAAACAGGAGTATGATGCATACCAACTCAGCACCAGAAAGAAATTGGAAGTCGTCCTGTCTAAAAATGAAGAGTTGTGCTCTATAATCAAAACTGGGGAAACTGAGTTCCAAGCACTTTATGAAATCCTAACGGAAGTTTTTGCAGATAAGATCAAAGCCGCCAGAGAAAATGCCAAACTTGTTTCTGAGAATTGTAATCTAATGCAGACAATTGAGGAATTGAAAAAAGCCAACTTGCAAAATGACCCTGCTCTCTCGTTGAAAATAAAAGAGATTTCTGAGCAAAAGGAAAAGTTTTTGGTAGAAATTAAAGATCTAAAATGTCAATTAAACAATGCGACAAGTGAGAAGCAGGAAATTGAATTATTTTTAAAGGAAAAATGCAACGATTTTAACCAAGTTAGAAAAAAGTATAATGACTTTGAAGACTGGCTTGCAAAGCATTTAGAGCGATTACAAGTTGTTGTAAAAGAGAAGAACGATGAGGTGGCAAAGTTGCAGAGAAAATGCGAGAGTTTGGGCCATCTGCTTTCTGTGGAAATTGCACGTTATCAGGAAGACACTGGAGAGCTTGGTAACAAAATAAAAAAGCTTGAGGCTGTCGCAAAGGTCGAGAAGGGAGCACATAAAACGTTGGAAAGTGAACTGTTGCAAGTTCGCAATGAGAAAGCAGAAATGAAAGATGTTTTGGAAGTTGAGAAGAAGATAAATGAAAAAATGCAAAGTGAGCTTTCTTTAGTGACCAGTGAAAAAGCAGAGTTGCAGAGTGTTTTGGAGGTGGAGGCAGACGCCGCTAAAAGGGATAGACAAAGTTATTTGGAAAAAATTGCTGAAATAATGATAGGAAAAGAAAAGGAAATTGCAAAGCTCAATAAGAAGCAGGATTTGGAGCTCCAAAAGTTTGCTGATGAAATGAAAGGGATGAAAAATCAATTGGAGGAGTTGATGAAGCCAAAGGTACCTTTGAAAATTAAAATTGTGAGGAATTCAGGGAGCATTGCGGCTCCCACCGAAGGTGAGAAAGACATTCAAGATGATTTAGTTGAAGGAACCCCAAAGGCAACCGACGAGGGTATTGAAATGCCCCCTGAAACTGAGCAACATAACAAATCCAGACGTAGCTCCCGATCGAAACGGAAAGTGACGTATGACGAAGGGACTGAGAATCGGGCTGAGCAGAGTGCTAAGGACGAAGAACAAGCTCTCGGGCAGACCAAGAAATCCCGGAGTTCTGTTCCTGAACTTGAGCTCGAAGAGGCAACTGGCGCAACAACCCCTGTCTTAATCGAATTAATCACTCTAAGCGATTCTGAAGACTGACGAGAAACTATTTAGAAAATAAACGTTGACCCAGCCCACTTTATGGTAATTTTTTCAATAATTCCTTGTTGAAATTGTTCATGTAATTTTCTCTAAAAAATTTCCTGTGCTTAATATAATATTTTTTCCTGTTACAGGTGCAGAATTATGAATCAGGAAAAGGTTAGGAAACCGGACTGGATGATTGAACAAGAGATCTTGTTTGTAAGCTGGAAAGCTCAGAGATGCATGATATAATTTGTGAAGGAACAGCATAAGAGTAAGCGCATGCATTTTAACCAGTTGGATTTGGGCACCGGAGCCCTTTCTGAGTGTATCTTTGTTGTAAATCAATATTGGTTAATATTAATGTTAGAGAATAAAATTAATTTTTAATACAAATGCACTGCATAGCCTCTAGTTTGTTTCTTTGTTTGTAGTAAGGATTTTCTGGACTGAAAGACATTCACATCAAAATGCATCATAAAAGAGAAAAAGCATCACATTAAACACATCAAGTTTTTACTCAAACAGGAACATCTAAAGAAATTACAACTAAACAAAGACATCATGCACTTGAGCTTAACGTGAGTAGGTAGGTTACTTAACTTTGGTCTTAGTTTACCTTATACTAGCCAAGATGTGGGTTTTAGGTGCCCTTCTGTAGACCTGTACACATGAAATCTCTGCTGGGATTGTTAAAGCTTAGCTTAATATGAAGTGAGTGAGTACATGAAGTGCATGTAAGTCACATTCGTTTAGCTATAGTAAACCATACTAATCCATAGTGATGGGTATTACAAGTAGTACTAATAGCTGTACATCACTGCATGTACTACATACATTTATCGACCGAGCGAACTTAAAGGGACAAAAGTAATTTGACTCGACACAAAGCAAAAGTTTACGGAAAACTTTATTACAGCTCTGTATTGCAATATTTAAATTGTTGCATAAACTAAGTATTTTGATAAATATGGTTTCTGTTCAAAATTACACTTTGGATTCATAGAACGTAAGACTGAAAACAATTAACTTTACCCGTATACGCTTATCTTCTAGTCTATCATACTACTTACATAAGGAACAAATTAATAAAGGAATAATAATACGTTTGTTTATCAACAGGCCCTGAACTGGCGGTCTTGAAGTAAACTAGCCATTTTCCAATTCCAACACGTTTCCCACAATCTAGAGATATTTTAACAGTGAAGTCTGTACAGGTATGACTTCAGAACTGCGCAGGACTTTTAGCTCATTTTACTATTCCACCTCAACTCACACAACTCGAGATGGTAAAATTGCATTTAATGGCACACAAAATAGGTCAGTCAATCATTGTATCACAATGATTGACACAATTAAAATATTCTTATTATAATCGACTTTAGCGCGACATTTTTATTTTTATTATGAATTTCTAACGTTTATGATTCCTCAGATTTAAATGGACATGTTTACTGTGTTGGAACTAGAACAACTGAACCGTTCGATACCAGAGGTGAATTGGAAATACACCTTGTGGTAAATCTTGTAACAAATAGGTAAAAATCATCTTTACAAAATAGGAATAAGCTCTAAGGAATAGTCACAGTTTCAGTACGGAAATGGAGAGATTTGCTCGTAGTCAAAGGTCAAAGTCAATGTTCTAACCTATTCACCTCATTGATTTGTTTGAAAATAAAATCTGTCAGTTACTCTCAATATTCGCAACTTGGAAAATGCAAGCAGCACAAAACCACAATTTTAAGGTTTTATTGGTACTACCAACCACCAACCAGAGCTGATATTGAAATCGATTGAAGTATTGAAAAGAAAATAATTAACATAGATGCTACCATTGGATGCGTAAAATGTAGTCGTTGGTTATTGGAGGATAGTAAGAGCTCTAGAACGTTTTTTCATACTTAAGTTATCCCATTAATTAAGTTTAATTTACTTGCAGATGCAGAACGGAAGCAGATAGTTGACGCCCAAGCAGTAGTGAACTGTTGTTGGTTGCACGACATAAAAGTGTACCCAATCAATTGATGTTGTATTCAATTTACGCGTTTGCTAGTTTGCATACAAAAAATGTTGTTTGCATTGGATTGGCAAATTTGCATGAGATGGAGAAACCATACCAGAACTATGTACCAACGAAAATGTTGATCGCTCAGGCATCCCATGCAAATCCGTGCACAAAATGAACTCCACACGATGAAAACTAGTGCAAAATTGTATTTCAGTATAACACAAATTGAGTTATGTGAAGAAATTTGATTTGTTTTCCCAGTTTTACTAGCTACATTTGTCAGTCAATGAAATTTATTTAACCATGATAGAAGATTGTGACCAAATTATATATGTACTTATTAGGAAAAGAGTTTTCGTATGAAAATAATTTTTTTTTACTTTTCTTGTCACTTCGCAATACAAGATTTTTACATGCAAAGTAGTTAATTTATATTTGGACTGAAAACTTAAATCTGTATAGCTCAATTATGTATTATTGATAAAAGTGGGATGTCTGATAGAAACTTGATCTGTTTAAACATTATGTTTCCTAATACCATCTAAATATTGAAAGATTATATTAACTATCAACTACATTTGTCCTTTGATATTATGAAATTCATAATATTTACGTGTTTGGGTCGTTGGTCAAGCATTCATGATAATAAATATATACATAACTATTTAATCAAATATGTACTCGGATGAGAATGAGCTGATATGGATGATGACTGATAAGATGATTATGTAATCAAACTAATTTAACGTGTATGCTCAAGATTTTGCCAACATGCAGACGAGAGTCAGTTTTACTTTTGTATTGGGATTGAGACTACATTTGAGTAGTAATGTTGTACGCTATTCCATTTTGAGTATTTTGACTTGTAATGAACCTATTTTAATCCGATTGGAGCGTAAATCGATTACTGGATTTAGTTTTGCAACCTCAGTAACTTTCTGTTTTGCCTTCATTGTATGCTTTTTTCACAAAAGATTTAAATTAAATTGAAACATCTAATATTGCGAGTAAGTTTACTTTTTAAATATGCCGTCGTTGGATTTAATCACTGTAACGATCACATAACATGAGATTTTAAAATTTTATTACTAACGATAAGTTTGCTAGCGACTAGGTGTGAACTCGTGTGAAGGTCTCGCTTGTCACAGTTGTAGGATTCGGATTGAATAGGGTGGTGCATCCAAAGAAATCTATAAATATGTATATATATGTAACATCAATCAATTATTAAATGGGCCTTCATGCGTTAATTCCATGTGTTAAAACGAAACTGACCTGCATTTGTGTTCGCATGTGCATGTTCGAAAGTCATAATAAGTTGAGCGATTATTGAAACCAAGGGGGCATGGTATTCTGTCTGGAATCGTGTAGCTCGTGTTATCAGCCACCCTGCACACAAAAAACTCTGTGCAGTTCAGGGGGTTTGGAACAGGACCTTCCATCGGGTCAATGAATGTACAAGAAACGGATTTATTTGCCAGAGATTCATAACCCGCAACTGTAAAAAAGGGTTCACTTCCATATTTTAACACGAATAAGACTACTGCGTTTTACGTGTGATTTTTAGGATATCAAAGCTTATCAACCTTTTATTGCTTGAAGTGAAACTGCAGAAATGCTACAAATGTAAACAAAAAGGAACGAGAATACGCAGACTCCAGCAAATATCGCTTTACCCATTTTATTGCCCTTGATTTTTATTTAAATTTATTTTGTATAAAACTGAAAAGAATTGGACAAATTCACGACGTACAGGTGTTCCAGCAGATGTTCCAGATGGAAAAGACGACGAATGGAAAAAATCCGACAGTTTTATGCCGTTTGTCTACATAAAATATTTTTACGTACATTGCTGCACTTGACATTAAGCTGGAGGATTAGCAACCAACGCAAACATATATTACATTTACTCAGTCAATCATTATATAATGAAATGCAAATGATTTGGAATGAACGTTATTTGAGTATATTATGCGATGATGACGTTTGTATTAATTTTAAATAGCAAACTTTTAATAATATGCATGAGACAGAAATTAATCCGAGGATATGACAGCGCTGACAATTGCCGATGCAGTTTTAACAAAATAAGTATCTGATTGACACTCTTGAGCTTTTTAATATGCAACTACCTAAAAGAATCTAAACATCAGTCAGTTGCTAATCTGGAAGTGAAATAAGCAAATATGTCACTTTTGTCGGAATTGCTGACGTCAATTGTACATTTTTGTAATTGATATTTTGCAGATAAGTCGCATTGCGTCGAATCGATTATGTGCTTAGATCCATTGAGAGATTCATAGAGGAGCAGTGTCGGCACTAACTAACACATGCTGTACCCTGTAAGTGAATGCAATTTTAACCTTTTGTGAATGCCTCGAGCAGATGAGAAAAGGAGTAATAGATTATACATGGTTAGCCATTGCAATTTTCCATTAAAGAAATAATGACGAATGGTATATAGAGTGCAAACAAAATGTCAATCATTATTGGGAAAACAAACAAACACATAGCAAGTGAATTTTTAGAGAATACTGTCTGATCTGATGAGAAATATTATTAAGTGTAATCCAAAACACTAACAGAAAATTTTGTGTAAATACAACAGCAAAAATACTGTTGATTAGTTGGAATTCAAGGTCATCCTCAATACTAATGAATCTCATATCGCCCCGATTTTCCTCTTTTTTTCTCTTTCCTCTTTCCTCTTTCCCCACTACTCAAGAATATAATACTTACAGACTGGTTGGCATTCGTTGACTTAGCCAACCAAGTTGAGTCAGTTTCTAATGACGTTATAAAAATAATTCTTGACGCGTTTCCTGCAAAGACAACATCATGATATGCTAGCAATCATCTTTCAGGTATAGAAAAGGCAGTTCGTATAATATGACTAAGATTGCTGATTGAAGATGGATGTAGTGACGCGACTAAAGCGTTAGTATCAAAGAAGTTAAGAATATTATAACGGGTCGTAAAGCTTCACACGTAATAAGAGTACCATCATCACATCACCATAAAATTAATGATTAGTTACTATTGTCTCATACCATGCTAATTAAACTCATACTGTGTTTCGCTCGCCCAACCAAGTCTTTAAAAGATTGGATGTGATTCATAGTTTTGGCAGTATGGAATATATTCGAATAACTTTAGCCCTGTTTCTATCTATTTGCATTGCTGGAGTAAATTCCGGTGCGTTGGACGGTTTCCTTCAGCCGAAAGAAAAGAAGGGTCAGTGTGACTACTGCGCAAAGGAAGGTAGCAGGCCGGCATTTGGCATGAATGGAAAAGAGTACAAAAATGAGTGCTATCGAAAGTGCACGGAAGGTACTTAAACCAGGTTAAAATGCTAACTAACTCTCAACATACATTACCATAAACACAAATTTTCTTAATTACTGGTCAGGGAACCTTCCTTCTTTTAAAATGAAAACATCCACGTACTCGGATTCTGACGAGGGGTTTTCCAGTGAAGATTTTTCAAGTGAAGAGCGTCCTCGAAGGAGAAAGAGACCTCAGAAGCCAAGGAAAAACTCGAACAAAAAAAGTAGATTAGCGAAACACGCAATTTTATACCAGCAGCAAGCATCATTAATTGTTTTTAAAATTTAGATCGCGGAGCTACTAAGCAGCCAAAGAAGTCAATTCAGTTTCATACGGATTATCAGCCACCAACCGGAGAAAGCGGTTCTTTGATGAAACCAACAGTTAATGCAATACCAGGAAGTGAAAATCATCAACTCAACAGTGGAAAGAATGGTTCAGTTGAGGATAGCAAAAGTCAGGGAGCTAGCTTACAGACAACTGCATTAAAACTTCCAGCGGAGATGGATAAGGGAACAAATAGTAAAGCTAATGATGATGCTGCACCCAAAATATCTCCCCCAGCTCAAGGTTGTTCAAATCTTTCAATTTTTTCTGCCTAACTACTATATTATTTTCATTATTAATGTAATTTTTTGATTTAGGACCCTTATTAGCCGCTCCTAATTTTCTGCAGGTAGTTAAGAACCTTAAGAAATTTTTCTTAAAGATTGTGCATGATGATGCTAATGATTGATGTACATTTTTTCTAGGATGCTTTTGGTCAATCGAGTATTCTATCAAATTGGAATCCGTTCGGGGAGCTAGCAAGTATTGGATAAGCTAAGATGCATTGAATATGAATATTGCAATTGAATTGGTGATTTTAAGTGATAAATACGATTAACGTATTACGATTATATTATTGCAATAAATTCCATGACTACTCAATCTCATATTATTATGCATCTAATAATTTATTAGAAAGTTATCTCTACAATCAAGTATTCAATTTCAATGTAGTATTTGAGTATTTATTACTCAGAAAATATTCAGTTTTGATAATTCAAATGAGTTGGAACCGGGTTCTATTCTGGAGATAAATATTATAGTGATTTGTGTTTTGGACCATGGTATAACTACTATTGATAAGAAAAATTATCAAGAAATTCTGCAACCCCAGTTGTATACGTATTTTGAGGTTAGGTCCAAACATGACCGCACTGCTTAACCATTGTCAGCTTCTTGACTTGGGGTCTAAGTTGGTCCGTCTACTCTAACCCAACCTCATCAACTTTTCACCAGCAAACGACTTGAGGTACTTTTTCATGTCTCAGCGTTTCTAACTTGAGCAAGAGGGCTTATTTCTGAGATTGGGCATGTACTCAGGACGAGAGCCCTTCTTTCTAATACCTACAATGTATATGGGAACAATGAAGCCCTCATTTCAGTAAGTATTTTTAGGAAGGTGAAAGGGTAGTACCCTTAGGGTACAAATATGCTTTTTCTCAACTAATTTTAAGGTGACTGCACTCAATTCGGACGGAAAATTACCAAGCACAAACCTTTGTATATGCAAGCATTATCTCAAACGCTTAAAATAAAAGCAAAGAACTTTGAATGTTTTATGAAATACAAGTTTTCAAAGCTTATTTTTGGACCATTGAAATACACAGACAGTCTCCACATGCACAGTATGGTGCTCTAAGTAATTTGAAGGAACTTAATTGTTTAAGTTCAAAGCCCCAATTCCTGAAATAGCACAAAATTGAACGTTGAAAATGCCGTGCAGCTAGCAGTGCCGATATTTCACGGATACATGCGTTAATGTTCATAAAATGCTTCAATTAAACTATTAATAGTTTTAATTTCAAGCATAACTTTTCATCAACTGACTGAGAGACACCAGTCGAACTACAATTATTATTAATTGAATAGTTTGAAAACGATAGTTCGTATCACGTAATAAAACACCGTTTGGTGCTAAAAACAATTTTTTCTTTGAATTTCATGACTGTAGTAACCATTTATGACGTAAGTGTTGCATGTCTTACCCTACATAATGTGGCTTATCGTATGCTTTTCTCACAGAGTATGATGATTATGACGCTTGATTTGCATCGTTCACACAATGAGATTTGTGTACATTGCTGATGCAGCATCTGCAAATGCATTTCAGTTTTATATTGCTACTTACTTAAGTACAATTTGCTATGACACGAAGTCCCAATTCCTGTAAATAGCATAATAATGAAGCGCACATAACACTATGCAGCCAGGGTTTGAGTCAGCATACACCTATAGCATACATGAAATTCGAATCGAACCCAAAACTGCCATACTTTGAAACCACCAAACTCGACCGGAGTTACAACAGCTTCCATGTCATGAAAGGACCCCATAAGCTGAGTTTCGCTTGACATCTTTTTAACGTTAATTTAACCGCCAGCCGCCATGAACATTTTAGATACATTGCACATATACGCATTAACGTATTGAAACACTGTATAAAAATGATTCATCAGAACCACAAACCCGACTTTCTAAAATTAACCCGATTATGTTGAAGAATAACGGTTACTTCGAATTTATTATTAAACCGCGGCATAGAACTGCTATAGCGGTCATGTAGTAAATTTAGGGCTGCTTTTCATTTTTAACCATGCTTGTGTATCTCGGGTGTATGAACCCGTTTATTTTTAGAACCACTTCCCTACCCAGCATGTTCTTACGCCCGCTTAGAAATAATGCATGTTGAACAAGCGATTTAGTTTCCGACCCCTTGAAATTGAGTTCGCCTAAAGTAACAATGAGTTTGGGTTACCATTTTCATATTATACGTAGGTATAACGCATTAATTTTCTTAAAGAGAGTATGCAGAGGTATGGAAAAATAAAAACGTACTTGCACACACACATTAGAATATTGGAAATGAGAGCTTTCATTAAAGTATACTGCACTCCCTTTGTTAAACGGATGGATGCATATAAAAGCTCGAGAATTTGAGTACACTTTATCAGTCAACTCACGGGCTTTCACGGAGTAAGAACACTAACTTGGATTCAAGAGTTCTTTGACAAAATCAACCAAAGCAGATCAGAACAGGAGGTCATTCATCATGATGTCCAAAATCTTCATTTTTGTCCTGAGCGTTGCAGTAGCTACATCTGCATCCCAATTGCCTTTGGCACAAAAGGTAATTTGATTAGAAGTGATTGCAACTCCATTTAGTCTAGTAAATTAATCAGTTTTGTTTTTTTACTTAAGGACCAAATGGCAGGCCAACAAAATGTTACTCAGGTTAGAGGTGATGATGGTGGACAATGTTCTCAAGAGCAGCAAGCCCTCATCGCTTTGGCCCTTCAAGTCGGTTTAGGCTTTTGTGAGAGCCCAGTCGACTCAGATTGCTCTGCCGGCCTGATACCTATAAGTTCCAGTGCAGATGGCAATATATGTTGTTCGATTAATGAAGCTACCGACAGCCCCGCTTGCAATAGATGTACCCCCAGTGATTCAAGTGATGTAGGTGCTAGATGCTGTATTTCATGTTCCAACGCGCGTTAACACACAAAAAAACGAATTACTCTTAATTCCCTATTTTATATTTATTGTTTCTTATGTGTTACCAACATAATATGAATCAAATTTGTTGAACTTTTGTTTTTTTAAGTTTAATTACTTGAATCCTTATTTATTTGTGTTTAAAGATTTACAGAGATTATTATAAAATAAATTTTAATGAATGTCACATAAAATTTAATATCACCACCAACTTCTTTACCAAACCTTGGCATACAACATTTCGATCATTCTTTCAAACTTGGGCTCATATTTTTAACTATTAGTTTCAAACCATCAAATTATGCATTGATCGCAAGTAAGTGGCAAGTTGCCACTGGCAACACTACTACATAGCATGGCCATTGCATTTCTATACGTTCATCTTCAGCATTTCCATTCTGCATCTTTCTCCACTGCATGAGACTGGATACACCAAATCTGAGGTGGTTGTGGTTGTCTCACACTCAAATCTGCTACACTCGTCCCCAAGCGCATGATGTCGTACTTTGCCTCATTCATGAGCATTCTCATCGTCGCACGTGAGACTGTCACCGTAATCGTTGCTGGTAACATAAAAATTTGTGACGATTGGCGATCTCACTTTTTGACGATGGACCGGGATCAGTGATGAAATCGTCATCTTCACTTTTATGCAGTTTTGGCGTTCGGATGAAAAAATAATTGAGAACTTTCACAATCACGTCGCGTTTATTTGTTTGACGAAGTTGATTATATGCGCTTTTTATTCATTTAATTTCTTTCTTTACAACTCGCCCTCCCCGTTTTACCATAATATGCTCACTCACGATCAGTACTCACTCATCTCTTCACGCTCGTTCTGTTCAATTTACCATTTCATTTCTCGCTATAAATAAATAGACTTAAAAAATTGTACATTCATTAGTTATACAGGAGATAATAAGATAATAGTATGATAAGCTAATGAACAAGCTAAATTACAAAAAGAAAAGTTTGCACTACTAAATTAACAAAGTTTAGCAGTCACAGTGGACAATAATTATACACGAAAAGTTTTTAACGCTCGCACGTCCGCTTCGGTTCATTTCATCATCACAATTTCAGTTTTCCTTTTTGCATTATTAATCTTATCAGCTACAGCGTAGAACATCGTACGTTTACAGGAGCCCATTTTATGAACAAAATTAATTGTTTTACATTCACTCGACAATTGAACGAAGGATCATCACTCACTCGCTTACTAAATGTGAAATGACTTGAATTTAACTATCTTCCGGAAATCACCTCAAATAATCTTATCATCGTTATTGGTGTAAGCTTACCCTAGCTAGCTAACGTAACTTAACGTAACACGCAGTATAAGGTTGATTGATGATAAATGGATTACAATTTAATTTAATTTTTTTCTCATTTGGTAAACGTATTTAATTAAAAGTATTCGCGTGAGACGATACGTGGACACAAAAATGAATTGAACACGTTTGACATTTCCATAAATACAATTTTTATTCCCCCTCTGTCCTCTGGTCAAGTTTACAGCGACATCAACCAGAGGAGTAGGAGGAGACACCTGATCATATAGAATTATTTGTTACATTTTCTAGCAATACGAGTACATTTAATCATTAATAATTAATACAGCTAATACAAAAAAAGATTAATTGTTTAGGTTCATGTCACGTTTGAAGTTACGCACGATTCGATTCGGTACGATAAGATACATTTCGCTCTTTAAATTGTTTCATTTTTTATAAACTTTGTCACAACACAATCAATCAATTTTGTTTGGTTGAACAATTGAAGTTTATTGGTTGGTTGGTTGAGGTTGGCAAGTTCATTTTCCCTACAAAATGTGATATTTCTCAGTCTTGACATAAAAAATGACAGTTTTTGGATGCTTTGATTGATTTACAGGGAACAGTAGTGTTTGATTGACCACGCTCACGCTCTTTACTCTGATCTACTAAATACTTAAATTAAACTTACAACAGTTGGACTTATTAGCATGCATATCTGCATAACAAAGGATTGACAAAACACCAAATCGGTATACTCAGTTCACGTTGAAATAACTTCACTACACTTCTAAATGAGAATAAAATCGTGTTGTATTTCTGAAAGACTATTGTCAATAGATATTCACTACACATTGTTCGTGGATTTATATAATTTTGCTGGAGGCGCATCGCAATTGAAGTTAAGTCTCCGATAGGGTGGTGTGCGGTGTAGCAGGTTAAAATCAAGAAGAAAGTTGATCTTGTTTTACAAAGTAGCCGAGTAGAGTTGAGTTGATAAAGTAACGTGGTCACAAACACTTTTTTCAGTACTGAAGGTTGAATTATAATTCCATATGAAAACCTAAATGTTGCTAATTCCTATGTCGCTTATCCATCCGCTTTAGGTGGAGTGTACCACCCGTTCTTCTCATGTATTTGAACTAGCGACTTGTATGACTGTTGAGCTCGGGCTAGACTGTATTGTCCCTGTAAATACACAACGACAATAAACGAATGTTATTTTACATAGTCAATATGAGCAGGTCAGAGATTAAATATTAAATATAATATATTTATATAATGATATAATAAATTGTTGAATTATGATTGAAAGAAAAAAGGGGTTACTTACGCTGCTTGCACTAACCTTATTCCCTCCGAATTGGATTCTAGCCTTTCCTTTAACGAACGTCGCAGCAATTTGCATGATAACGGCCTCGATTGTGTATGCAGAACTCCATCCCTGCTTCGTAAGTAGTTCCATACATATTGCACCCCCCAGCAGCACATAGCCTCCGCTCATCAGTGGGTGTACTACTCGAACAAATGGTGGTTCGAAAGGGTAGTTTTCCTGAAGAAAAAAACGTGAAAATAAATTGGAATTAAATAAGCTGCGTTTCCAGAATTGGAGTGACTTGAATTAAGTTTGATAAAAGAAGGAGCTTTACTTTGAATAGCATGTTAAGTTCAATGAAA
The DNA here is from genome assembly GCA_001718145.1 of Orchesella cincta. Classification (NCBI taxonomy): domain Eukaryota; kingdom Metazoa; phylum Arthropoda; class Collembola; order Entomobryomorpha; family Orchesellidae; genus Orchesella; species Orchesella cincta. The sequence goes on from LJIJ01000392.1 coordinate 44,775, forward strand.
TCTTTCCCCTCCCTCTCCTTGAGGGTCATCAGGTCAGCGTAGAGCGGTGAGTCCTTATCCACCCCTTTCAGTTTAATTTTCCACTCGTAAAGGCTGTCGTTGATGAGGTCAATACTGTAGATTCCTTTTTTGAATGTGTCGCTTCTGTAAATGTCCCTCAGTTCTTTCATCAGTCGGTCTGAAGCTTGAACCGAGCCAGTGACAGTTCCTTGCAGGTAGTCTTGTCTCTGATTTGCCTTGAGTCGCTCCAGCGTCGCCAAGTGCTCTGAATCCAGGCCCTCCTTCTCCTTATTCTTATTTGCCGTCTCGTCTTCCAGTTCCAGGTGGAGGTCCTCCTCTTCATCCTCTTCCTCATTGTTATCCTCGTCATCATCATCATCGTCGCAGTCCTCATCAAAGTCGTAGTCAATGTCCATCTCAGCGTCGGATGAACCATTTCCGTTTGTCGAGGCGGAAGCTGAACCGCTCGCGTTGGAGGTACTGTTTGAGGGGGAACCCAGCTTGGCGTCGCCGCTCCCCATGTCGAGGGCTAGACTCAGCTTTTCTAGCTCGGGCGTCGGTTCTGGAAGACCTTGGACTTTGCATAGCGATCTAACTAGAATCCCTACTTGATTAATCACATGATTATCCAGACCAGTGGTGGAACTGAGCCGTTCCACTGCTCCTGTTATACTGCAGTCCTCAGAATCTGCGAACCAAACTGGAGGCATGTGCGGGTACGTTTCCTACAGAAAAACAATCCAACAAAAATCAGAAAAATTAGTTCAATTGCTATTTTCTCCAAAATACATACAAGTATTATTCAATAGTTATCCAACACGTACGGTGATATTAGCGGTGATGTCATGCTTCTTCCCACCTTTACAGATGAAGCGACAGGATAGCTCGTCAACACTGGCGGAAACGACTTGAAATCGCTCATGAGTTTTGTGAAAGACGCGCTCCACTGATCGAATCTCTTGCTTTAACGTGTTTAGGCAGGCCATCGTTAGACAGGTGTCAAGTGGCCTTGGAAAAGTATCCCAGATCTATTTCTATGATTGCTTGTTGTCTACCACTGCTTTCAAAATCTCATAAATAGGGTAGGTGAAAGGTTGGGCGAGGACAAAAAGATGGAACCCCTCGTTGTCCAATCTAAAAAATGTAATTCGAAAATATTCAAAGATCGATTCAGCAAATGAAATTATTTGTCAACACTTAACTAATAACTTATGGAAAGAAAGCTTACCACTCTATTATAGATGCTCAATAACAGCTTTGAAAAGGATGGGAAAGCTGTGCAAGTGACACAGGGATGTGATGTACGTAGATAAGAACAAATCAAAACACAAAGCACGTTAATTGGCAGTTGACTGGAATTTAGTAGCAGTGAGATGAAATGGCTGCTAGTTGAAACTGGAATCGCACCTCTGCCGTGAAGTCAGGTCACTCGTAACTAATCAAATGGGAATGTATTCAAACTGCCTGCAAAAAGTATAAAAACCACCAATTACTTTTCAAATGCAACACCTTTTTTAATCATCGATTCGCTAGTTGGCAGAACTAACTACTAATTAGTACTCAATGTAGTGCTAATCTAACTATTGTTAGAACTGACGTACTTTTGCAGTTGACACTCACTTTCTAAAAACAGGATTTAAATTATGAAGAATGGAGGGAATGGATAGCGGTGGTAGATGGAATGGAGGAAACAAGGTCAAGTCAAACATTATAGTTGAGAAATTTGATTTGATTTGAAGGTCGCCAACTTGTACATACTTGAAAAATACAAAAAATAGCAACAAAACAAAAATAACTTACTTTCGTATTATTATTCCAGACACTCAAATCGCGTCACCCGTTCCTGGTCTACAGTGGACAGAAATTGAATCTGAAATTAACAAAAACAATTACTTAAACAAATGACTAATTTGATAGTAATCATCAGCTGTGCTATAACATAACACTGAATTAGCTTCATTCCAAAACTTTGGAGCATCAACAATCAACATCTGATCATCATCCCTGATTGTTTACCTTTTCCTTAGGGAACCACGTTTCAACTCAAAACCCCCATTGCTTTCTCTTTTTTGCACCATAATTTTAACCACAAATCTTTAATTTACTTCTTACAAAAACAATTAAATTAAATCTGTAATTAAAAAGAGCTTAAGGAGATGATACTTTATCCACTGAAAACTGAATAGTATGGACACCACGCAAAAAATTGAATTGATTGTTCTTTTTGGAAGTTGGAATAGTACGAAGAATCAGAGGACAGAAATTGAAGTTACTCGATTCGTTTTTTCTACTTTTAGGGATACAAATAATACGATAATGGACATGATGTTGATGATGTGATGGTCATGCAATACAGCAATACATATAGTGAAACGATATGAAACGACACAAGAGAAAAGGACAGGTATTAAATTAAGCCCTGACTAGCCTTACAAACATGCTGAGTATATAGAGCTGATAGTCATATTTATTTTGGCCAAATGTAGAGATATCCCTAAGAACAGCTCCTTTGTAGAGTTCACAGTTAGAAACGCAACTCGCTATGTTTTTATTCCCAAGATGAAGAAGAAGTAGAAAAAGTCAGCGACTGGTGGTTTACTTCTTTCATTTCGTTACTACTGTTTAGTGCTTAAAATTCAACTCACAACAAGGCACGTTGCTACTTGCCGTCTATTCAATACTCACACCCTTAATGTCACTGTGTAACTGATTATTGGGAAGTGGTTAATTACATTGGTTCTTACCTGTTTTTAGCTTCTTGGGAGGATAAAAATATAATGCTGGTGGTTAAGCCTTAATTTGGTGACAACTCTTGGTGAAGAGATCCCTTGGCATTAGTTAAAAACTAACACAGGAGGTATAAGGATTTAAGGGTTTCTTTGTGTTTATAGCAGTTCGCTGTTCGCCCTAATACCACTCTGTGCTAGGTGGTTACACAAAGGGAAAAACGTTATGGGATGGGAGTTTAGCAGCAGCAGCCGTGTGGTGATGATAATGTCCTTTAGCATTGAAGCACTTGGAGAGAGTGAAATACGTCATGTCATGATATGAACACAACACTAAACTAGGAAGGCTAAGGCGAGCCTATCTAATCTCACCCATTATAACTAAAGGTGCAGTTTTGTCGCATTGCTCAGCATGGGGGACTACTGTCTCACATTTCCCAGAGTTGTTTTCGGAATCTCAGTTCAAATTTAGCATTTACTAGAGCTACTGCTATTATAACTGTGCATTTTACTCGCTGTCTGATCTGATTCTCAATTCTGATTATGACAACTTCCGTTCTCCTTATTCTGCACAAGTGCACATTCTATTCTGCTGCCTGCTTCAGTCACCTGTCAGCATGAATGATCTTTTGTAACGGGATTAGCATTTGATTGGGCAGAATTTGGAGCAGAATGTAGGAGCTGCAAATACTCAGTTTAATTTATGTTATTGCAAACAAAGTCACAAGCGTCAGTATTATTACTACTCAAATTATTTTGTATTGTATGCAAATTATTAAGTCAAGTGACGTCAGCCAGTCAAACGTGAATCGCTGACGAATCAACTGCGAAGTGCAAAAATTATCTTATCGGTTGAATGAATCAATGGGCTGTGCTTCCTAATACCATATGTTTACAAACTGTGGCAGTGTATATATACAACTTTAAGCAGACGAGCAAGATAAGCGGCTCTTATCAAGGGTTGGATTAGCGTAAATATAACTTACTGCGACCTTCACGACCTGGATTGAATTGAATCTCACTACGGATAAAGATAAAGGTAAGTTTTGTGCTAGAAGACTTGATTATTTTCCAGTATTCATTCGTAATTAGGAATTTGATTGATTTGGATGTTAACTAAATTTTTATTCATTTTCATAAAGGGTGTCAGGATGGTCACGACAAGAAGTCGAAGCCGCGTTGGTGACGACGTCGCTTCCAAGAACAATAATAATGAAAAGGGATCTTCACCATCGTCATCCAAGTCAAAATCTATTTTGGGCGTCGCAGTATTCGCCCTGTTTATTGATCTCATTGGATTCACGATGATCTTGCCATTGTTTCCTTCCATCCTTGCACATTATAAGAAGACGGATACGTCCGGGGCGTATGACGTTTTCGTACGCTTCGCGGCTGGCGTCGGAGAAATAGTTGGAGCTCCTGCAGAGTCCGACACGGTTTTAATGGGAGGACTACTGGGTTCCGTATTCTGCTTTTTGCAATTTTTATCAGCACCAATTCTTGGAGCATATTCGGATGTTGTGGGACGAAAGAAAGTTCTTTTACTTTGCATGGTAAGGAATAAGGAAGGATTATTGTATGTATCATTCAAAAGATGAAGAGAAGACATTTTTTATCACATTTTCTCTTTCGTTATTACAGGGTCTGATTGCTGCATCCCACCTGTTTTGGCTATTTGCTTCCACGTTCGCCCTATTCATCTTATCCCGTCTGATAAGCGGCCTGGCTCGAGCAAACGTCTCTCTCACGACCACCATCATTTGTGATGATCTGCCTCCAGAGGAACGTCCCAAAGGAATGGCATTTATTGGAATCGCATTTTCCTTTGGATTCGTGATAGGCCCTGCAATTGGAGCATTCTTTCCCTGGAAGTCGGGCTCATTCCAAGAAGCTGCGTTGGCATGTATGCTGCTCTCCCTAACCTCCCTGTTAATCATCTGGTGGAAATTGGAAGAGACCTTGTCGGCTTCTCACAGGGCACCCTCCTTTGCAGCGAAACTGGGAGACATTTCCCACTACGTGCTTCCAAACCATCTCTTCGCCTTCAAGTCCGTTTCAGTTGGAAAGGAATTGAGGGGGGTTGGGCTCGCGTACTTCCTCTACATTTTTATCTACAGCGGACTCGAGTTCACTCTGACTTTCCTCACTGAAACCAGATTCGGATTTACAAGGGCGGAGCAAGGGAAAATGTTCGCTTGTTTGGGAATCCTCATGGCATTTCTACAAGGGACTGTCACTCGACGCCTCAAACCGTGGATGGAACACTCTGCCGCCATGCTCGGAATGTTATTCATGATCCCCGCTTTTATCATATTGTCACTCGCCCAGGACGTTGGAATGTTTGCTATTGGACTCTTTTGTTACTCTGTTGGGTCTGCTGTGTGTGGACCTTCCTTGACGTCCATGCTTGGAGGAAAAGTCCCTAGATTGAATGAGAGAGGTGTTGCGATTGGGATCTTTAGAAGTTTGGGAGCTCTTGCACGTGTATTTGGACCACTTGTCGCTTCCTCAATCTTTTGGCGCTATGGACCGGAAACGGCGTATCTTGTTGGAGCTGGATCCATTCTTCTTCCCTTGGTGGTTCTGAAAGTGGTCGAAGGAGGAGTTGCATCTCCTGCTAGGAAAGAAAATAAAGCCTTGTAAACTCCAAAGCTTTAAATAATCTTTGTTGGGATTTTGATATTGAAATGGAGCACTTTGAGTTTCTTTTCTAATTTGAGATTAGTCTTCGTTTTTCATTGGCAATTTGTACTTGCTGCATTTTATTTTTCATAGTCATTCCAATTGATGCATAATATACATTAGTATTAATGATACCACGAGATTAAGTGCCTTGATACCCAAAAACAATCAAATTTATATTCACACTTATTCCACTATTATAGTTGAATGGAAATGAAGGTTGTTACTTAAAAGATGTGCCTTGTATGTTATCCATAAAGAGATTTGTAATAATAGTAAGTTAATTATAAGAAAAAAGTTATATATCACTCCTCATTGTTTATTTACGATAAGCTAAAGCTTTGTTAAAATTCTTTTTGGTGCTGGCATTTATAATTTATATGAAATAATATCATTTTTTTGTATATTGTTGTAATCGTTGAACCGTGCATAGCAGTTACGCCTTATTTTTTTATTTCAAAGTCAACAATGTATTTATCATGCTTATTATTTATGCAAAAGAGTATTTATTCTTGTTATCTAATTTATTCTTTAAATTATTATTAAAATTATTATAAAAGATCAAGTTCAAGTTCATTTAGCATAAAGTTAAAATATAAAGCTAAACTGCAGGATACAAAATGAAAGGAAATATTTCTCAAACATTATGAAATGAATTAAATTAAATATTCTGATAAGCGTAAATATTCAGCATAGAAAAACGATAACCCATTTGTTCACAATGCCCCATGCTTGTGTCGCACGAAGCGGTCTGAAGCTAATTTTTCCTGCCTCCTTTTTATACACTCAACTACTATGGTAGACTTAAACCCTGCAACTGTATTCTCTAAATTTCGGACTTCAGACAGATAGAGTAGTTCTAAAAGCACTTCACTTTTTGTGCTTGAAGAGCATGTTTGTTGTTGTTTGACGCTGTCTCGCTCTTCGTTTCTTGGACCAAATTTTTATCATTTCCATTTCGTGTTTAGTTTCAAATTCGCTCAATCAACGAGACAATCATCAACATCATTTGCATTTTAATTATTTGTTATGGATTACAACGTTAATAAGGAGAACTGATGACATAATTTTAACTATTTGCCACGTAAGTTTTAGGAAGGGTTAAAGGGTGACATGTAACATCTGGGGAGTCACAAGATGTGGATGTGGAGAGCATTTGAATGGAGGAATGAATGTTTAATAATAATTAATGAGTGTGATTGTTTTTATTTTGTCACCAGGTTTTGAATAGCAATTGAGAGCAACACACAAGATGTCCTACCAATTGTACCGAAACACAACGTTGGGCCACACACTTCAAGAGAGTTTGGACGAGCTGATTCAGTACAACCAGGTCCCGGCACCGCTTGCCAACAAGATCTTGCTTCAGTTCGATAAGTCAATGAGTAACGCCCTCTCCGCCAGGGTCAAGTCTCGCGTCACCTTCAAAGCTGACAAGTTGGATACCTACCGATTCTGCGACAACGTGTGGACCTTTCTTCTCAAAGACGTTGAATTTAAAGACGTGCACGAAGTTGCCAGAGTACAAACTGTCAAGATTGTCGCTTGTGATGGAAAGGGAATGACCACCGGCCCCGGAGGACCTAATCCGCTGGCTGGTGGAGGAGGTGGTGTTCGCGATACTGCCTAAAACATTCCAGCTCTCGAGACTTTGATTCTCTATTTTTCTCTATTTTCTTAATTTTTTTCTGTTGACCAGTGACTTTAGTCTTTTAACTTTAAGAGGTTTACTTTATTCGTGAAACAAAAATGAAACGAGCAGCACGGTTCAAACTTGAAACTAACCCAAATCAACGTAAAATCACGCAGTTCTTCACTACAAGGATCCCAGCTGGTGCTCCACCTCGGCTACAGCATCCAGAGCCACCACCACCACCTCCGCCTTCAAGGCGACGAACTCTTCAGAATGTGACGGCGGCTGCGAGAAACATTAGTACAAATGCAGGTAATAGCAATAGTATTGACTCTGATGATGATGACATTCTGGAGGTGGTTGAAGTACCAAAGCCACCTCCCTCTCCGAAGGAGTTGATAGTGATCAGTGACTCTGACCTTGAATCTGAAGAAGGAGGAGTAGGGGCGGTGGTGGCTACTTGCAGTTCAGCTCAAACAAATCAAGTTGGTGGTGATATTCAAATACAAACTCATCACCGTCGGAGTGAAAGCCCCTTATCTATTGAGTCAGATGGGGAGATTTCCTCTCGGGTGAATTTTGTGGTTGATCAAGTATGTAACTCTTCACGGGATCAAGGGAACGAGCTTCCAAATCAAAATGAAGTGGATAGTGAAGAACTTTTTCAAGATGAGATTATTGCACCATCTGTAGCTGGCCCTTCAAATAGGAAGGACGATACATTTAGCAGCGGTTCTTCATGTGGAGACGAGATCCTCTCTCAAATTGACATTGACGAAGTGGTTCGCCTGTCTCAAAGTTCCGTATCAGATGGGGAGGAACCTCATCAAATTGTATCACCTTCACGCAAGGAAAATTCTCCACCTGAACGAACAGCTCCTCCAAGGGCCACTCCAAAAAAGTCCCCAAAATCTCCATTGAATAAGTTTTCCCCACTGCGTCATATGAGGAAGCGTACAAGTTCTGAAGCATCTCTGGGTTCTCCTGGAAATCTGAAAAGCAGTATGAGTAGTTCTTTAGTAACGAGAAGTCCTAAAAAATCTCTACAGTTCGGAAGTCAAGATGAGAATTCAACTCATCATGAGCCACCCCGTGTTCGCTATTACCTGAAAAACTTTATAAACATTTTGGATGAGGTGGTTCTGGATCAGTTTCACGCTTATTTGATCTCCTCTGAAGATCAACAAGTTGTTCAGAGCTTCCGGAGACTTTCCTTTGACGCTCAGTCTCTCTACGTACGCCTCTTCCAGCGAAAATGGAATTGGAAGCCAGTTGCCAAGATAAAATACAAAGAGCTCCCACCCGACTTGAACGGAGTTTGTGATGAGCTGGCCAAATCTGGCTTCCTCGAGCGAATGTCTGCAAACATAATAGAGCTCACTTTAGAAGAAGTTCTGGACACACTCGACCTTCCCAAAATGCTGTCTCTTTCCAAGAAAATGATGATTACTGGAGCTGGTGGTAAAAAGACCAAGGAAGCTTGTAAAGAAGCACTACTCGGCAAGGTAAAAAACCAGAAAACTTTGACTGGCCAAGGATCCTCCGCACTTTTAAAAGCGTAAGAATTAAGAATAATTATTTTCAAAGCACAAATTCATTTTGTATTTTCTTTGCATTGCCATGATTTTAATTTTTACCATAACCTTGTTTACAGAGCTTTGAACGAACTGGGTTCCGCTTACCGAGTGACTGCTTCCTCCAAAAGTCTGTTTTCTCGTTTATTTATTCTGTACTCTCCTCCAAAATACTGGGAGGTGGAAACGGACCAGGCATCGAACCAACTCCTCGTCATTCTTCTTAATAACATGGGGCAGATGGAATATCCCAGCTATAACACCAACAGAGCTACTTTAATCTATCGGAATCGAGAAGAGCTCATAAGGTATGTCCTTATAGTTGATGAAATTTTTTTACTGATTGACTTACTTCTTTCATTCTTACTTCATAAATAATAAATTCCTTTTTCCTCAAAGATTTCACTCGTCCTGGACGCTCCACACGAATCTCGTCGCTTTTTCCGAGTCAAAAGATTGGGAGGAGGTTGTAAAAATCTCAGCCGAGGCAGTAGCCTTGCTCCAGAGCCTGCTCCAAGATAAGGAGACTGTTTCCCATGACGAAGGGCTCCCTACTTTCCTCCGAATTTACACCGCTGGTTCAGTCCTATGTCACACGTGTTGGCTGGGCGTCGAAGGTTTCCAGAAACTGAAACAGTTTTCGAAAGCAAATGAGTTGATCCAGTTGCTCCTGTCACAAACCACATACCTCTCCAACTACAGGGGACGCTATTATGAACGTCTTGCTATTAATGGCACTCATCTCAAATATTCCAAGCAGGAGCAGAAACTACTATTGGAAAATGGATTGAAGGACCCCTACTTGAGGGATAATCACAAACTAATCTTATCCGCAAGACTTGATAAACTGAAGGCGAGCATTTTGCTGGAAGCTACTAAGAAACCGAAAAGGAAGACTAAGGCTCTCGCAAAGAGAAAAGGGAGAGGCAGGGCCAGATCACGAACAACCAGGGGAGAGGACTACGAGGATGACGATGATGATTTCGTGTGCACAGATGATGTAGAAACTCAGCTAATTGATCCCGATGATGTTGAAGTGGAGATGGTAGAGGAAGTGGTGGAGCTATTTTCGCTCAAACACGAGGTTCCAACACGAACAATAACCGGCGAGAAAATGGATCGCGGGCCAGGAAACATGGGGAAAGCAGTATTTATCAGTCATCAAGATTCTTCTGGTTCCAATCGGATATCATCCGTAGAACAACATGCAATAGACTTTTATATCAAGGAAGAGGGCTACACAGCTGGCATCCACGGGGAAGGAAGCACGGTTGCAACTCTTTATGGAATCCTTTTTTGGGACATTATTTTTCATGACCAGCTTCCCGACTCCTTTCACACACGCTACCAGCCGTTTCCCCTCGACTTTCACTTTGACGACTTTTACGTGCGAAGACGGGAATTGATTGAGGAGAAACTCCACCTGATAAGACATGTGTTGACCATGGAAGAGCTGCTTGGAGTTGTAGACCAAATTTGGGAGGAGCAAAAGAGCAAACTGAGTATCGTGAGCTGGACTCTGTTCGAGGACCCCTCTCCCTTGAAAGGGCTGATGAAGGCGATGGGCAAGGAAGCCATTGCGCATGTATGTGAAAGACTTGCCAAAAACTTTCGATATGCTGCGAGCGGCTTTCCTGACCTCACTGTCTGGAATGAGAAGGAGGGCAAAGTGCTCTTTGTTGAGGTTAAAGGACCCGGCGACTCACTCTCACCCAAACAGCAGCTCTGGCTTGACTTTCTTATCGAAAAAGAGATTCCTTGCCAAGTTTGTCATGTCAAAGGTAATTTCTACTTTCCTTTACTGAAATGGCTGGTTTCACGTTCTTCTGCTCAAGGTATTCAAATTTTTATTCTTTTTATTTTTGCAGCCGTCAGCAATAAAAGGATCCGAGTGTGAAGGTTGTGAAAGAACTGAGCTGTGAACTCCAGTGACTTTGAAATTCAAATGGTGGCTGTCGTCTTGCTGGCAACTCATTCCATAATTAAATATTTGCAACTGTCTACCTCTACCTTTTACATTATTATTAGCAGTAGTATTAACATTGTTCATTTTTTTTGGACAGTGTAAATGTAAATCAACTATAGGCCTTGTGTCCAGTTCCGTTCTCTCGCTCTCAACTACATTTTTACCTGTAGTAATATTGACTTGTAGGTTAAAAAACTCGTGCTACTAAATATTAAATATTTTTGAGAAATAAAAAGATGACGATATTAGAAAACAAGATATTGGGTTGGTCTTGTCTGCAATCTTTATATCAACTTGCTCTGAGTAGTGTATTGACATCGAAAATTCATAACCAAAATTCGACTCAATTTCTGCATAAATATATTTGTGTTGGTTAATAATGATTATGTATCTTCCCTGTAGTTCTTATACATTTTTTAACCAGAACCTTGACATTTCAGCTAGGCGGAAGATCATGTGTGCATAATCTGCATTCTTCTTCATAAAAAAACTGTTCACATGAATGAATGAGACACCTAGACAGTGCAACCAACAAGACACAACAGTCATGTAATTATTCTTTCTTCATTTCCATACACATATAGCTTAATATACTTTAACTTTAAGCTTAGGTTTGGCTATCCCTTTCTTTATGTATAGTGTATGCGTATAAGCTGCTTACTATACTACGCAATACTTGTGGATCTTCGCTTCCAAATATTCTTTCTGATATTCTCATTAAACGACCCTTAGCACATTGATATACGCTCATTGCCATTTTTACTGTGTTCGAACGAAGCCACATGCTGACTCTATATGATTTCATGGCATTAAATTTTACCAAGAAAATATTTTGATTGATTTGATGAGAACACACACACCAGTGACGCATACTCGGATACTGTGCAAGTACTTTCACCTTTTCGATGATAACGTGACCTGATATGAACGATAAGTCAAAAGCCATTATTTGTAAGGTTCTTAATATCACTTACAGCACGTGTTTTCCTTGTCTTCAACTTTAGCATTACGTGCAACAAGACATGGACGATTTCTTTGTCCATTTTCTATGCAAAGTTAGTGAAAGACTCAACAACCATGCTTGTTGTTTGATTTAAGGTGATGTTATTGTCAATTACAAGACAGGATTTTGGGGTGTTTTGGGATGCAGAGAAAAACTCGCAAATCATATATATCGCAATCAAATTAAAAATAAAAATAAAAAGATCGCGAAGAATCGTGCAATGGAACAAAAAATGAATAACAAAGTCCACGATACGATCGTGAGACATTCAACATTACATGCATAATACAATATCTAAAATCCTGTACATATTTTTAGTACGCATAACAGTTGTGTAAAAAAGTGGAGTAAGTCATGTCATGTTATGAGTCATAAACTCCAAGTTTTTATGAGTTCGTGCGTGAGCATAATAATCCCTTGATGATGGAGAATTATGAACCACAATAATATCATGTTTCCAGCTTGCTATTATCGTCATAAAATCAACCCAACTTTCAAATGCGGACACTATGTTTTGGGACAATGCAGAGAGACTATATTGATAACTCATATATAATGCATCAATCCTTCTAAACTACTTTTAAAACCTGAAACTCTTTAGCTCTTTCTTCTTGAGAGGAGACAAAAACTGGCAAGTTTGGTTCGCCAGTTAATCAGTCACTTTCATTCATGTGCGAATTTAGAAAGAGTCAAAATAGAAGACCATGATGAACATCGTGAGTTTGAACCTGACCCTTATCTTGTAGCCGTCAACTTGTGGTCATGTTTAAAATATTTAATACATGAGGAAAAGTCAATAAAGATGCATAGTTTCATCTTTGAGATTCATAATTCAGACACGCAAACCATGTGCGTTGCACTTTTCCGCAATCATTTACTTCCACTATTAAAGGCATAATCATCTTGGTTTGATCGTTGCAGGTCAAACCTTGCATTCCGTTTTCTCAACGGACAAAGTACACCATTGTGCTTTCAGAGATCCCGTGCCAACATGTTATCAAATATAGGAAATCCAGATTAAGCAAATGCAGAGCTTGGAGTAGACGAAATATTGACATTTCATGTGGCTTTGTCACTCATGCAAATTCCACAAAGTGTATTTGCCTGTTTGAAGAATGAAAATGAACACTACTCTTTGGCAATTTGTTTAGTCTTCTTGTCACCAAAATTAATATTTGTAGCAAAGAATGGCATATCATCCAAACTAACAAATTTAATCAGATTTTTTTCCTTTTGCAAACTAGCTTCCCACATCACATGAAAAAGAGTCTGCAAACTAAGCACACAATAAAAGTCGTATGAATATCGCATTGAATGCTGAACGTGACTGTCGGAATGTAAAGTGCAAACAAGAATTTATTCTGCATGAAAAAAGTCACACATCATATTTCATGTATATATAACATAGCAGAGTCAATATTGAACTATCATAATGCCAAAAACTATTGTGGTTTTCTTACTAAGCTTTGTGCAAACTGTTGTGTTTGAGTCACATTCTTTGCTGGCGCTGTGTTGCGTCTTCTTACGTCTATCTTCGTTTTCCTCTAAAAGTAAACTCAGTAAGAGAAAATGTTGCGAGCTTTGTTTGCTCACTGCTCATTTTAAATGCGTAGCGCAAAAATAATTTTATTGATTATAATCAGTTTATTAGATTTAATCAAAGAGCTGTCCACGCTGCCCCAATGCACAAATGTGCAATATTAACGTCTACAGTTTTTTCTATATTTTATAAATTAAATAGCAAGTGTGCCACAATGCCCCAAAGTTAAGTAATTGTCAGAGTATCTTCATAAATTAGCCCGTGTCGCGTTCATCTCACTCATCGAATTGGTTTTGTAAAAATGGCGAAGCGAAGTAATAAGTTAGGTTGCAGTTGCAGGGCCTACGTTAGATTGTTACATGCTGCTTTTTAGTATTGACACGTTATGAAGTCTAACTTGATGTGATTTGGTGGTAGTGATGTTTGTGGACATGGAATGATATACTAATGCTTTGTATATCGTGCGGCGATGTGATGTTGATCTTTTAGAAGAAGTGAAGGAGTATATAGTACTACGGGATTTGTATACTTCTTGATAGTTTTACACTCGCATATAAAAATACCATAAAGTTTGCTACGGTCACGATACAGGCAGGGCTAGGGATTCATGGTTTTTGATGGGGTACATGTAGAGTTTTTGGTTAGATTTGTATAATGTGGATGGACGGACTATGGAGCTGCTGATGTAGTGAGCTCTGTTCAGAGTGTGTTCAGTGTTAGTTGCTTGCAGTCTCTCAACCAGAAAGGAAAGACAGAGGAGGAGACGAGACCAAACAACGGCAAGCACAACTTCTTTATAAACCCAAACCTCCTTCCCGTCTTCTTCTCATCTCCACAAACATTATATCAGCAGATCACACTCAACTTAACATATCGATATAGATCCCAATCAGAATAATGTGATCTGCAACACTATTTTTTGAAACTTTGGCCACTGCGAAGAGGGTCGTGTGTGTGTCGTGCAGGCAGTTGGCAGTGCAACGAGTGCAGCATCCCAGATTTGTGTCAAGTGGTGACGAGTGACGAACAAAAGCAAAAGTAGTTTTTATTTTTTACTCCACTCCTAATTTTTAGGGGAAAAGGTGAGTAGACTTAAATGTGGACATTGTTGGAAATAAGTGTGTAATCGCTCAATCTCTGCTTCAAATTGAATTAGTAGAGCAGTGCATAATAATTGGTGGGTACGATGCGATACAGATCCCATCCTTTTCCTTTCAGTCCTCCTCATTTTATTCGCATATTTGTCTTTGGCAAAAAAAGGACCATCGCATCGCATCGAGTCAATTGTTATACAAAGTATACTGGCCATGTTAAGCGAGTGTCCAATTTAGCATTTGCAATACGCAGTTGGATTGGAAAGAAAAGGGACAGTAAACAAAAAATAGAGTTGTTCAGCTCAGTGTTGCCCACAAAAACTAAAAACAATTGTTGGATGTGGTGCAAGCAACCAAGGGGCCTACATACACAAAAACTACCTAACATCCCTTTTTCGCATTATCTGGTTGTGTCGCATTTTAGATTCAGAGATGACGTCCTTTAAAAAAACGCAATGCATTGCAAACCCTTACGCATTCTTCTAATGCACCATTAGCGAACATTATCATAATATAAATGCAGTATGCAATGTTGCCTCTTGTCCCTTCACTACTTTCGCAACAACAAAAGAATATAGAGCGTGCTCCGTTGTGCTTCACATCTCGTTAGTCAAAAACCTCAGCTAAAACTAAAATGCTCAGTTCGGTTAAGTTAAGATATGTTTTAAACTCTAAACTGCCTCCACACAATATGTTGAGTAGGTGATTCAGAAGGTTGTAGGACCAGATAAGACCACATTACTTTGAGCTAACGTAACCGAACAAGCTATAAGATGGAGGAGAGCTGCATTAAAACAAGAAAGATGAGAATGAGATGCAATAATTTTGGATGGCAATGTAAAATGCAAATGATTGAGCTCTCTAGGTTACTTGACTAGTCTTGTATCTCTCCTTCCCTCCTTGCATTGCATTATTGCACGCTTTAAAAAGAAGTTAAACCATCAAATCAAAGCCAAACGAATGTACTCCATTACAGCATATTATTCGCGTAACAAAACCAAGCCCATCTCATCATCACTCACATGATGTATCACATTTATATACATTTTATTCAATTCATGCAGCGTTTAGAATTTAGTAGCAGTCCTTTTTTCTCATTTTACAAGGCAACTAAACTAACTACAATCTACTGCAAAATGAATGGGTATGAGGGAGAATGAATGAAAAAATCAAATCAATGCGATTCCGATTCTTCTTGAGAACAAACAAACCACTCTTCTTGTATATATGTATTCTTCTTACTCAACAAGAATTAACTTGTTTTTACGTTGGAGTGGAGGTTATCCCATAAATCCCATCCCGTTTATGCATTCATTAACAACTATCCTCATTTCATTTAATGTTGCTAATAAAATGTATTTTATTTTCCTTTGGAATACACAGGTTTTCCAGCTGATCCAGTGTTCCATTGGGTTGGAAAGGTGCGTTTCCAGCTGGGTCGTCCCTCTATTGATCCGTAGCCAATTCCTTAAAATGCTTCTCGATCAAGCATAACAGTTTTGGCTTGAACTTTATGGTGCTTCTATTTTTAATACATGTCAAGTTCTTTTGCGAGTGTCAAGTTACCCAATTTCCTTCAGTTACCGGTTGGTGGGATTTCCCAATTTAGGAGATTCACAACGAGTCGCGTAGCTAATTCAGTTTGAAATGAAGTGAAATGGATGGAAAATGTATAAAAACTTTTGCACTTGAGTCTGCCATTTTAGTCAGTTTTTGTAAGTCACCTTTACAATTTCAACAAAAAAATGCAAAGAAGATGATCATCGTTACGCTACGCTAAGTTTTGGACTTGTTAGTTATTCGAAGCTACAGGCTTCCCATTGTTCTTTCCCTTTTTTTGTGACAGTTTTAGCAGAAAAGTGTTGAGTGTTTGTGCCTTACTTGAGATAATGAATCCAAGTGAAATCTGAAGCTGAGAATGCCACAAGATGACGCATAATATTTTACGACAATTTAAACAGCAAGCCTAAAGGAATGATCATCAACAAAGGAACAACACTCAATCTGAGACATAACAACGCCGCTCTGTTCTATTACGAAATGGCTTTGATAAAGCATTCTATAATTCTTGTTTGTAAAATGTAGCAGCGGAGTTTAACAGATTCAACATAGATTTTATATATTGTCACGTTTTTAAAAACTGTCATCTCTTTTTATGATGATAATGATAGTGATAAGCAAGTAGAGTTATGCCGCTGATCAAAAAACTTTCTTTTTCTTCAAAGTTATGCTCACAGCCATGAAATTACCACAACCAAAAGTATTTTTAAACTAAAATTTTACTTTGGTGCAGCAGCCAACAAAATCTTTTATCGACAATACTACAGAATTTTTTTTCATTGTCAGAGATATGCGTGACATATTTCTTCGTCACCACCACCACCAAGACCAAGACATTTTTACTCGTTCATCAGTTCAAATCTCGAGTTGGTGCATTACATGCGTAAATGAGTTTCTGATTGAAAATTGATGGAAAATCTGCTCAATCTATCTCGGCTGAACTGAGCTAAAATGCATGACAAAAGGAAAATGAAAAGGGATTCTTGTGAAAAGAGACAATCACATTTTGAAAGTTGTCTTTTTGATTGTCAATGGTGAATTGTGTGGGGCTATATTGAGAGAAAAGCAGACAAATTTTGTTGACATCATCATCGCGCTCAGCGTCCCTTGCCAAAGATTTAGTAGGAGCCACAAATCTAACTTATTATTATTACATAAATTTCTAACATGCGACCGGGACAGCATTCTAATTGAAGTGGAATTCCCAAACTTTTTTTCCGTTTCGTTAAACACCAATTATTAAATAATGTTTGAATCAGGAGGGAGTGAGAGAACTTGTGGGGAGGTTTATGATAACAATGTATATATGCACACACGGAGAAAACAAAGTTGGAGGAGCAGAGCGGAGGATGGAGGGGGTGGAGGGAGTTGTATAGGTGAAGATAGGGAAAATATATTGTGGAATAGAGATGAAACAAGGAGATGGAGACGTGGTGTGAGTTTTAGTTCGTTGATAGTGGCCAATGTGATACTTGTTTTACTTTTAAGTAGCTTATGTTCCTCTTCTCACGTCTACTCCAACCATTTTGCAGTCCATGTTCCAGCTGGACAAGATAGGGCCGATGAGATTGCATCCAAACATGGCTTCATTAACACGGGACAGGTAAATCACCATTATTCTATTCCTAGTTTTTTTTTATCTTAAACATTTTTTTTCATAATAGTAATAAACTAGGTTATCTATCTCTACAAGCTCTAGTCTGGCTCTATGTAAGTAATTATTATATAAAATGTTATGTGATCTGGCATTATTAGCATCTGCAGCAATTCTATACAGCTACCTATTAAACAGTTGCTTCTGGTTTGCTTCTCTTGTTAATTAGCTGGCTGCGCTAAGCTAATGTAATGCTGCATTTACGTAAGATTATGAGAAAAAGAGAGCGTCTTCTTCACTCTTCGTCTTCATTTCCCATTCCCAATTCCCACTCTTCAAAAAATATATTCTTGCAACTTATCTTTCTCATCAGTATATATCTATATATATTGTTACGTATTGATGTTAGAGTTAGCCATGCATCTTTTTCCTTGAAACATTATTATTTCTTATGCAATGCAGCACAAAGCAAAGCAACCGGCCACAAGAAGCCCTCTCTCTGCAAAGCACAACTAATTTTGTAGGAATTGCAATATCACTCACGAGTAAGGATATATTTATATGATGTAGCTGTACGCTGTACCTTTTTACTTTATTCGCAAGTTTTGCCATCCATGAAGAATGCTGATTTTCCTTCATCAAGAGCAATCCACAAAAAAACGGTTGTTGAGCAGAGTTTTACGATAAGTTGCAGAGCCTGTGGTTAGGTTTAGCGCTCTCGCTACTCCCCTCACTATTAAAAATTAAATTGGAAAGCAACTTTTTCTAAATAAAAATTGTCGACTTGGAGTTTTTTGTCGCTAAAATGTAGTCACTCTCTTCTTGTGAGAGACTTTACTTGATCGTCACGTAAAATACGCATATTATTATATTATTTATAAATGGTATATATGCATGTTTTTGGCGTAAAAGTTATTCAGTCTTATTATTCTTCACAAGTTGATAGTTGAAGGTCTCTTTTTCATTTTGTGAAGGTATTTTCGTGCAGCATAGTATTATGCATAATGGTACTTGTGTTCTGCTGCTTTGCGGCTTCACAAGAATCAGAATATTATGCTTTGAAGGCCACAAACTTATAAACATGCCACTTGAACAGAAAAAAGAATACATTGTATAAAATTTATTGGTTGTGTGCTTTGGAACTCAAGTGAGATGTTTAGCACAATGCTAATGCACCTTGTTGACGGATATGTACCAAAAAAGGACCTACCGTCTTGTTCACGCTTGTTGACAAAAATTTGTAAGAAGTATACTATTTTTGGCTTCATAAAAGCAAATATCAAAGCAAAGGCGGAGGTCGAAAAGTGAATGAAAGTGTAAAAGGTTGGTCCTTGACTTAAACTGACTAATATGTCCGCTTTTGTATCCGGCTGGATAGTCTTCAAGTGGTTTGGCTTGAAAGAACAGCGGAAAAGGGACAATGAACAGAAAATGATGATGATATCCTATTTGACAGAAAGAAAAAGTTTTTTTCTTTAATCTTGAAATAAAAGTAGGCCAATTTAAAATTGTCTTTGTACCATATGGCAGTGGTGGCAGTGGTTGAGTTCAGTCTGATGGTCTTGAAAATAAAAACTTTCTTTAAAATATCTTTTTCAAATAAAAAAGCATGTTTATGATTTGATTAGGAATGCATTTTTTGTTGTTACAAAATGTTTTCAAAAACTTGTTTCTGATTTTGAGAGTGAATTTGATTTTCACAAGTGTCGTTGGCTTTGGTTGTAGTTTAACTTTGATATGAAAAGAGGACAAGAGAAACAGATAAAAAGTAAATGCATGTAAACAAGACAAGATAAGGTGGGAAATAAATGGTGTTTATAAATAAATATTAAGATTGAGATGAGAGAATGCAATTAGAAAGTGAGCGCTAATTGCATTGATGATGATGACGAGCATGATTGCATCTGAGATGAGTTGCAAAAGTGCATACAAAATGCAGAAATAATGTCAACAGATTAGTATTCCCCATTAGAGCTTCCCATAAGTACACGCAAACACAAGACCAAGTACAACTGTGTGCAAAGCGCAGTTATACCAATTAGATTGGTTGATGACGAATGTGAATGGAGTGAGTGATGTGATCCTTGAGAAAAAAATCCTTTAAAACTCCTTTGACAAACTTGCAGCGTATGCAGCCAAGTAGTTTTAATCCTGTTGATTGACAAAAAGTCTCGAGATCTCGACAGTGCTGAAGATGCATTGAGGCGAAAAGAAGATGAGTTTGTGAATGTTATGTAAGTGGACACACAACCGCCACGGTTTCTTACTTGCGTAATATATTGCTGGCGGAGAATATATAATATTAAAATAAATACATTAGCATTTATTATGCAATTTTTTATTCGTCTCATCATTATCGTTAAACATGGCTCATAAAAGGATTGGGGGAAAATTAAGACGCAAAAATTATGTGTGATATGTGTGTCGTCTCACGTAATATGCATGATATATTGCTTGCTGGACGGTAGCATGGAAGTGAAGAAATATGGAAGATGTGAATGGTGACTTTGAGATGACTGCTGGCAACTTCGCATACCTCGTAAATGTAATCTAATCTGTTTACTTACATTGCTCAAGTTATAGTCTTATCTTTTCAGGATGCCGAGATACATAAAAATATTTGTGACGTCTAACATACCTATGATTAACTGCTTAGTATGAAATATGAATGAACTAAAAAATCTACATGTTTATTTGCTCATGATTAAATGTTTAGGCACGGTTTTTAAAAATGTATAGCAGAATGCGTCGGTCTCAGCGTTGACATTGAGTCGCTGCAACAGGAAATCGTCGTAAAAGATATTTCTGCTAGTTAAGTCTGCAAATTCTCTCACGCTACCCCATTGTTTCTAAAGTAAGAATTAAAATCTACACGCTATGAGCAAATTCATGTGAGTTATGAATCGAGCACAGAATATTGAACTCTGCTTGTACGTCCTTTGCTTATCTGGACAAGGTCATTTAAATGGCGAATTATGTGCAGTTTAAAAAATAGGAAATATACTTGGAAAATGTTTACAAAAAAGCATTCCAATTCACATTCGCATCATGTAAAATGTTAAACCGGTTGGTATTATTTTTGCTGTACAATGGCTGCTCCGTGACTGGAATAAAACATTATACGGAATCGAATCTATAAAAGGAAACAAGTTCCAGCCAGAAATTATGCAGATTAAATTATGCAGCATAATACACTTTACAGTCAGCCGTTGTGTGCCTACACACACGTGTTACTGAGTCCGTCCGCATTCGCGTGCTTGGGAATATGACGCAATTTCAAATTCTTGTAATAAACTTAAATTAAAATGAGGATAAACAAAGTTGTATCTTCCGTATAAAATCAGCAAACATTTTTATTCCTTGTTTGCATTACCCCAAGGAGATTTTATTGCCAATTCGCAGTCACACACGTTGCATAATTAATGCTGAGTGAACTGAATTAAAAATTAATTTTTCACTTTTCCTTCCTAATCAGATTGAAAAACAGCTAACTACAATAACTTCTTCTTCGCTTTTTCCTTTTAGTCAAATCAAGCGTGCCAATGAAGAGGAGTGAGATGAACAAAATGAGTTGATTGTCGAATCAGATTATTTTGACGTTTTGGCAAATATGATGCTGTTTTGGCTCTGTAACCTTTTTCCTTTTTTATTATCGTGGTTTGGTTTGACATGGTTCTCACATTTTATTTATCACCTCCGATAACGCAGTAGCGTAGCGTACATAGCACAAGTAGCCATCTCAGCTATCCTAAGGCACAGCTAGTTCCACTTCAAAACGAGCGTAGCGTGGCGAATTATTGGCCATTATAGTTTTAACGATCGATCCCTTCATCTCATCTAAAAATCTCGAGTGCTGAAGTGACTACTGATTGCAATTAAACCTTTTTATACACTACATAATGCTCATGCTATTCTCTCGTGTACTATTCACATAATTTGGTTGTAGGCACAACCGGAAGTAAACATTTGTCTTACAAATATGTTCCTGTTAATGTGCTACACAATGGGATTCATGCTAACTACAAATTTATACCTAGACAAATATGCTCTCATAGTTTTGTGATCTTGTGCGAATTTGTGGCAGTGTGCCATTTCCTTCCTTCCCTTTTCTGAAAAAAATATATAGATCGAAGTAGTAGAGACTCAAATATTTAGGTTACACAATCCAATTCTAGTGTAATTTTGCCTACTATGGAAATTCCCAGTAGAATTTTTCCATTGCCATAAATTCATTAGAAGGTCTTGTTCAAAAACGACTGGAGAATTAAAGTGGATAATGAACCCATGTTAATTTTGTTTAATGTATGAGCATTAATAAGCACGTTTCTTTGCTGACCTTAGCCTCTGCAGTGTCAAAAGGCACAAATTTTAGTGGAGAGGAGAAAATGTGTGAAACATGTTATGAAACGGAAGGATAATTACGGAAATTAAGTAAAGTCTCCAACCAAGGCCTTCCCAATTTAAAACAAAGTCAGAACACAAGTGAGAATTGCTGTTAACAATATTTGTTTAGGAAAATGAATTTTGTGTTGCTGATGGCATGATTACGAAGGAAAACGGAGTTTGAGGAGGCGAAAAACGTCATTAGCCTGGAAGCAAGAGAACGCGTAGGAGTACCGTTATAGCATGGAGATTTATATACGAACATGATGATAAAAGCTCAGAGGCAGAAATGCCAACACCCTGAAAACCATTCTACTAAAAAGTTGTTGTTTTGTGGTAGTAGTAGCATTAGTAGCTGTACTTCATTCTTTGCTTTTTGTTAAAGTTTGAGAACAGTTGAAATTGGAATGGGTGCGGTTATTCCATTACTACTTTTTTTGTATGCTGGAACCAACTGAAAGAGTTCTTTTTGCAAAAGGCAATAAACCAAAGAGTTTCGTACCAGCATTGCACAGTCACTCAACTCACGATGATGCTGATAACATGCCGTGATGATTTATGCATGTTAAAACTTTAGAATGGAGTAAATAAATGTGAAACAATTTATGTCCATTTCCAAGCAGTGCTTTGGTTTTCTGTACTAGTTTGTTATGCTGCGCTGCGGTTGAACAGGAACGGAAGTTTCAATGCCACTTGAACCGCACCGCATTGAGCATTGTCGTCACTGAATATTTTAGACTCACTCATTTCCGTTCTGTTTTTATTCACTCGGAAAAACATTGCTTATTCATGATCATGACTATCACGATACTCCAAACCTATCTCAGTTTAAAATCAGAACTAGTCTCAAACTAAATATGTGATGAATGTAATATCCTTTGCACATTTTATCTTTTCACCATCTCCATAATTCACATGACGTTCGTATTTAACTCCAAATTTTGACTCTTTGATGGTCGCGGTAGTCTCGCAGTCTCCATTTCACATCAGTTTGCTCTTTGTGTATCACATAGATAAATTGTAGGTGGAAGAACTTAGCCTACTTCCCAAATAGTGTGCAAGAATGGAAGGTTGTGTCATGTATCTCGTGTATTTAATGGATGCCTAAATGTAAAGCATGATTATTATTCAATTAAAATCCAATCACCGATTGTAATCTCTTCATTCATTACTATATTATAATGTGACTGCGCTGTCCAACAGCACTACTGGCATCAAATCAAAATGAATCAGAGCAGAAACAATTTCAGCTGAAGCTCAGTCTAAATTATGGTAATTCACTCGCAAAAAATAAATACGGAGGTTGAGACTGCAATGCAGTATGCTCCGTTAGACGGAATCAAACGCTAATTTTATGTGGCTTTTGTGCAGAGGCTGACACTAGCGCTCATTTGCTCATTTGTCCGGAATAATGAGGGAAACCTATCAAAAATTAATTTAGCAGACAATTACTCCAATTTAGCTGGGAGCATTTTCTCTCAATCTCAACACAAATAGTATGGGATGTGGAGTCACGTCATGAGATATATAAAGGACAGATGCTCCCTCGCCTACTCTTTCTCTTCTATTCATTCATGTTTGCATTTTTGATGGGATGACAAAAAGCTCAAAGCCCACGCCACATTTCCGCATTTCATTTTTGCATTCATGATTTAATGGCAAAAGCTGGTGCTCTATTATGGGCCAACGATGTGAGCCCCTCTTCTCCTCCTTCAATCAAATTCTGCCCACTTGAAATGCTAATTCTGTCTAGTAAATCGGCTGAAATTCCATCAGATCCTCTTTGAAATGGGATGATGAGATGGTTTTTTTTCATTCTCTGAATTCATGTCGCCTCTGGAGAAGAAAAGTTCTTTGAACGGGAATGAAGTGGGCAAAAAAGCAAAAAAAAACGCAATGCTGTGAAATGGTCACCATTTTTTGAGAGAGGAATCATGTCATGATCATCATAAGATGTAAGCTTTAGTGCTTGTTTTGTCGCGATTTTCATCCCACATTTTGGAACATATGGCTGAAAACTGTTAATATGAGGATTAATCTTGTTTGTCTTCTCTGTGGCTCCTGTCCTCATGTCTCCAGTGGAGCCCATTTCAGCTTCAATTCGCTCGCTTTAACAGAATAGGATTTGGCAGGAAAACCATATAATAGAGAGAAAGAACTGCTGCTCTGCGTGAAATAGAAATTGCTACATTTTGCAACGAAAATTGGGACTTGGAAGCTACATGATTTTACTTAGAGGCAAGATGATGGAGAGAAAGCACTCTCTGGAGAAAATGGGAAATGTCACGCTGCTGACTGTTCTGTTGTTCATCACATAACCTATTATTTGCGCAGTCCCATCCATTATGATTCTCTGCTTGCTACATATACAATTTAATTCTCCTCCTTCCTGCTGAGATTATATTTCACATGATGTAGTTGTTGTTAACTAGACTTAACTCGTTAATATGTCGTATGAAAATGCATATTATTTATAGTTTCAAACTGAAATGCATATATTGTTCAATTATTATGAGTAAGTAGAGCTATAGAAAGTTTGTAAAGACAGCTTATTTTCTTGTTATTTTGCAGATTGGAAGCCTCCAAAATTATTATTTGTTCGAGCACTCAAGAATTCGCAAGCGTTCCGTTGAACTGAGTCAAGAGCATCATCAACTTCTTTCAGACGAACCGGATGTAAGTTTTTATACTTGGTACAGGATTAAGTATTCTACTGAAAGGACTTACAAAGCATCATCATGTAAATTGAATGACTTATATTTTAGGTGCATTGGTTCGATCAACAAGTGGAAAAGCGCAGAGTAAAGCGAGACTTTCAGTATTACGACGGGCATGGGGGTGGGAGTGGAGCTGGTGGGGCAAGTGGAGCCTACTTTGGTTCTCCTTCAACTCATTCCTATGTTTCTCCGTACACAACTGGGCACAATGGCTTCCCAGATCCTCTCTGGAAGGAGCAGTGGTACCTGGTACGACAATAATATTTTTGGATAAAATGCCACAAATTACTGTAAACCAAATGTTGATAAATTATTGAGATTAACGCGATTTTTTGTTTATAGACGGGTGGCTCCAAGGACGGGTTCGACATGAATGTGCAAGCAGCGTGGAAACGTGGCTACACAGGTAAAGGTGTCACCGTCTCCATTTTGGACGACGGAATTCAAACCAACCACCCCGACCTAGTGCTCAACTATGACCCTCGCGCCTCCACCGATATCAATGATAATGATAATGACCCCTACCCTCAAGACAATGGAGATAACAAGCACGGAACACGGTGCGCCGGTGAAGTCGCTGCAACCGCAGGAAACAACATTTGCGGAGTTGGAGTAGCGTACAACGCGTCCATTGGTGGAGTTCGGATGCTGGATGGTACTGTGAACGATGCTGTGGAAGCTAAAGCTCTGGGTCTCAATCCAGATCACATTGACATCTTCTCCGCTTCGTGGGGACCGGAGGATGATGGAAAGACTGTGGATGGACCTGGCCCACTTGCAAGAAGGGCTTTCATTTCATCTCGGCATCAGGGAGGTCGTCACGTTGACAGTTGCAATTGCGACGGCTACACAAACTCCATCTTTACTCTCAGCATTTCCTCAGCAACACAAGGAGGCTACAAGCCTTGGTATCTCGAAGAATGCTCTTCCACTCTGGCCACCACTTACTCTTCCGGAACACCCACACTGGACAAGAGCGTGGCTACAGTTGACATGGACGGAAGACTTCGACCTGATCACATTTGCACTGTGGAGCACACTGGAACGAGTGCAAGTGCCCCGCTAGCTGCAGGAATCGCTGCTTTGGCCCTCGAAGCGAATACAAATCTGAGCTGGAGAGACTTGCAACATCTCGTCGTAATCACAAGTAGACCAGATCCATTAGAAAAAGAGGAAGGATGGTATATCAACGGAGTTCAGCGTAAATTCAGTCACAAGTTTGGCTATGGACTAATGGACGCTGGGAAAATGGTGGATTTAGCAGTGGACTGGGCTGGAACGCCACCTCAACACATTTGTAAGTCTCGTGAAATACGAGAAGATCGAGAGGTCCCTGGAGGTCATTTGGGCAAGGTGAAAGTGTTCATGGATGTTGATGGCTGTGCCGGGACCAATTCCGAGATCCGATATTTGGAGCATGTCCAATGCAAAATATCATTGAGATTCTTTCCCCGAGGAAATCTCCGCATTTTGCTGACTTCACCAATGGGAACTACCTCAGTGCTTCTTTTTGAGAGACCAAGAGATGTTTCCAGTTCCAACTTTGATGACTGGCCATTCCTCTCCGTTCACTTTTGGGGGGAACAAGCTCATGGAAGGTGGACACTAGAAATTATCAACTCTGGAAGCAGAAGGATTAACCAGCCAGGCATGCTCAAAAAATGGCAACTGATTCTGTATGGAACAGACACGAACCCGATCAGGTTAAAGTCAAGGTCACTCCACCAACCAACAAATTACCAGCCAACCGGGTCCGGAAGTCATGCTTCTTATCGGGCAGCGTCAGCCGCTCCGCCTTATAGTGATGGACAGAGTACCCAACTCCCACCCAGATTCGTTCCCCAAGAATATTTATTCGGAAGTGGGTCTGAGGTGCAGCCACAGACGCAGGGAAAGTCTCACATGGTGAGATCCCAGTGTCAGAATGAGTACTGGGTTCGAGACCTCGCCATTTGTGTCAATGACTGTCCTGATGGCTATTTTGAAGGTAGACTTGAGAAAAACTACTAATTTTTTACGAAAAAACTTGAATTTTTGTGGATAATTTTAATTTACTCATTCCATTTCAGATACACAAACGAAGGAATGTCTGTCTTGTCCTCAACGCTGCAAATCCTGTCACAATTCGACTTCATGCACAGCTTGCGAACACAACCTCGTTCTTTTTGGCACGACCTGCATGTCCAAATGTCCGGAGCGTTACTTTGAGGCAGACTCCAGTTGCGAGGCGTGTCCAGTCCGCGACTGTGCGTCTTGTGCCGGACTGATGGGAAACGAGTGTGTACAATGCAAAGAGGGCTACCTTCTACAGAATAATGAGTGCGTAAACGGATGTGCAGAAGGGAAGAGAGCGAGCTCCAACGGGGAATGTGTCCAGTGTCAAACGGGATGTTTGTCTTGCGGAGAAACCAAATGCTTCCGATGCATTCAAGGCTTCCAGTTGAGTGCGGATGGAGCACAGTGCTTGCCATCAAGCCCAGCATGCCCAGCGACAATGTTTTTGGATGAGCACAGTGGCCAATGTGTTGGCTGTGGGGACGCCAATTGTGCAAGGTGTCATGGTGCTGGGAATGCGTTGAGTGCAGGGAGGGAACACTTCTCAGAAAGGGACAATGCGTCTCTTTTTGTGGCGACGGCTTCTTCAAAAGTTCCAATGAAAAGGAGTGCTTCAAATGTGCCGGCTTGTGTACCAGGTGCCAGTCGTCGGAGCATTGCGTAGAGTGCCGCTCTGATGGAATGCTTCAGGATGGAAGGTGTCTTCCTCACTGTTCAGATGGGTATGCGTCATTTTATTTTTTCCACTGCTACTAACTCTATGAATGAATACGATTGATTTATGTTGATTTAATTTTTAGGTATTACAACGACGCTGGAACTTGTGTTAATTGTGCATCTTCATGCGAAACGTGCATTGGTCCAAAAGATAACGAGTGCGTCACTTGCGCGAGTGGCCGCCTACTGAGCAAGTCGGGAACGTGCGCCCTCACAAACCAGATTTATCCAGAGACGAGAGTGAACCTTTTTAGCAACGGCTCCTGCTCTGAAAGCTTTTACTATGATGAGCACAGGAGAGACTGTCAACCTTGTCATCCTTCGTGTACAAGATGCATAGGTATGTGTGAAGCTAGCTAATTGTTTTTTTGACTGATGTGGAAAATGAAATGAAGGGTGAAAGTTCATACGTTTGTGTGGCTTGACGATTTAGGTGCTCTGCCTTTCCAATGTCGAACTTGTCGATATCCTTTAAGACTGGACAGAGGGAGCTCTCGCTGCATCCCTTGCTGCTACAAAGAAAACGCCCAAGACTGTTGTCACTGTGATGAGAAGCGTCATAGCCCCCGTACACAAACTGTCTACAATGGTACATTTGCCCTTTTTAGGCGAATGTCACTTTGTCTCCCGTCGTGTTTCGGAATCCGAGGAGCGAGAAATTTCCTCCGGAAGTTTGAGCGACAAGGTGGTTCTCATGTCTTTCTGGTTCACCGTCTTCGTCCTCGTCATGGCCGTCATCATCACATTCCAGCGGAACAGGAGGAAGAAGCGCGGTGCAAGCAAAGGGTTCGATGACCCCTCATTCAACTTTTCCTCTTCGGCTACCAGCTCGGAAGCTCTACTCTCGTCGAGAACGCCGACCTGGAGCAAAAGTATGAAGTACACTCCTCTCAAACTCACCGACGATATGGGAGGAGGCTCAGCGGCCGGCGAATTGGACAACAGCGAAGAAATCGACATTGATTTTCAGGATGATGATGAAGAAGATGAGGAGCACGAGCATTCACTCATCAACGGCATGTCGGAAGGAGTTCCTCTCGTTTTAAAGACTTAACGGTTATAATAATTCTAGAAACTAACTAATTCATTGTATCATTAATAAATATCAATCATTTTTAACTCGTTTCCATTTCCTGTACATAATTTTCTGCTCCGTCTTTTTTGCCCTATATAAGTCTACGTCACAAAGTGAATAATTCACTGTTATTTTATTAATTACCTTATCTCAAATTATATCAGAACAAACAGTAACGGTGAATAAGGATGAGCAACAGTTTTAATTTAATTTTGAACACGTTTTATTACTTTCCTTTTTTAATTTTTCGCCAAGAAAAAAGAGTATGTGTTGTTGAGTAATTTTTAAAAACGACGAGTTTTTTTGTCAACATTTTACCTGGAAATGATATATATTATGATGTTTGAATCAAGAAGTTGTGTGTGAAAGAAAAAGTCAGCAAATATGATGTGTTGTAAGATTACACAGAGTCATTATAATTTTAACTTTTTCTGCTTTTAAGTTTTGTATCTGTAAAAAGCGTTATGATGTTTAGGATGATTTTATAGTTTCTTTTTCGTCTCTTCGATAAAAAAGCATTGCTTTTGGAGTGAGTTACATGCAATCAAATATAGATTACAGGAATTTTTTTAGAAACCGTGTGATGATCATGTAATCATTTTAATTAAATTGTAAATAGTTTGTCGTTTAATTTAGGGC
Organism: Orchesella cincta; assembly: GCA_001718145.1. Taxonomy (NCBI): domain Eukaryota; kingdom Metazoa; phylum Arthropoda; class Collembola; order Entomobryomorpha; family Orchesellidae; genus Orchesella; species Orchesella cincta. The sequence goes on from LJIJ01000392.1 coordinate 73,733, forward strand.
GTCATCATCAAGCATAAATGTCGAATATTATAGAATTGGTAAGCTAGTTAAATATATATATTTAGCCATAAATGTTCCTTAGACCTTTGTTTTGAAATATTATTATATGAATTATGTAAGAATATCGAAAATCTTTACGACTGTTTCAGAGCAAGGGGAAGAAATGAAGAATAAAAGTATTTTTGATGTTTGTATCGTATATCATATCACAAGGACTTTTTGGAGTGGCTAGTAATTCTGTTGTCACAGCGGATGTAATTATGTCAATTATAAGCAAATGCTGAAATATAGCAATGATTATGGTTTTTTGGTATTCCAAAGAAATGAGAAGATTCGCAGTAATGCGAAATAACACGGTGTGTCCTTATGTCCTCGATTCTGTCACGTAGCCAGACGCAGTAATACTAGTAATTTATCAAACTCATAATTAGGATCAGAATCAATGACATCTCGTCTCTGGTAAAATTAAATGAACTATTTTTGGTTTTTGCAACATGCATGCATGGCGGATTGATAGAATGCATAATATTGATGAGTTATGAAAGCCTGTACGGAAATAATTACATGTTGACAACGAAAATAATTAGGTTATTTTGTCATCATCGATTAAATTTGTACACAAAAACTAGGAAGAAAAATACAAATCTATCTACCATCAAACATAGCAATAGTACAGTCCAAAGATAACCACACCCAGTCTTTGCTTAAGTAATCGAATCCATTCAGTGTTAAGTGGCAAATAACTAATTTGTATAACAAATTGTCAATTAATTACCCATCCGAACCCAGAAAATGCTTGTGTCCCAGAATTTGTTAAGGGGCTTCAACGTGAACCTAAAGCTTTTACACTTTATCGGCACCTGCCCACTAACTTTGAGCCGTGCTATAAACGCTGATTCTTCTGATATTTTCAAGTGTTGCAGTAAGACAAGGATGAAATGGCAATGGCTCAAACTGACACTTGGGATTGGTTTAGCGTCTGTGCTCTGGCTTCAAGTTTTCCAAGGTCAAAAGGCGGAGAGCATGATTACCACCTTGGAAAGCACTTTCTACGTTTCCGGAATCACCGTTTTTATCATAATGAGTGCCACTTACCAAAAGCGTAATGGTTTCGTTGTGGAGCTGCTCAGATGTCTAGTTCAGTTTGAAAAGCGTCGATTGGGTGACTCACTTCACCCAACCACATTACACATGCCTAAATCTGCAAAATTCACTATCAACTATGTCCAGTTCAACGGTGTGATGTGTTCTCCGGTGCTTATGAGTTCATATACACTCTTACGATGGATGAATCCGTGCACATCCGCCACCTTTGCTGTGAACACTTTAGAGGAATGTTGGACTAATGGTCAATTAATTGGGAGATCCAACTCCAGCTGGAGTGCAAAGTCGCTAATCTACCTGGCGATTATTTGCCTATTCTCATTATGGATTGTAGCCGACCTTCTGGGGAGGTTTGCGTTCCAAGTAGTGGAGATATTTTACCTTGCTAGCGTCTGTTTCGTAAATTATATCAAGGACCTGAGAAATGCCACTCGGTTCTCTGGGGATCTTTCCAAATCGCTGAAACTAGTTTTGAAGTATAAGGAACTTCAAATTCTTATTCGATTCTACAACTGGATTCAGCAAGATGCGATCATTGCCGCGATTCTCAATTTGACACTTGTGATACTCGTGATCAGTTTGTATGCCATGTTGAGCTTGGGCTCAAAAATATCCATCCCTCATCTGGTCCTATTTTCGTGTGCTTTTATTGACGGTTTCGTGACAGTTGTCATTTGCTTTGGGTCATGTGCAGATGTACACTCCCAGTCTAAATTGACGTTGGAGAGCTTGCGGCGACAGGCCATTGTTTCCGGCTCAGAAGATTCCTTCACTCGAGTAAAATTCCAGAGCAAAATTATGCAGAAATGCGCAGCGTCTCTCTATCCTCTCAAAGTTCGTATAGGAGCTGTTAACTTTGTGGAGAAGGTTACTCCTATTGTCATTCTTGACTTTTGTCTAGGACAAATAGTCAACTTACTTCTCATTGATTAGATTGTGCTAAAAGTTGAAAATTTTTAAATTGTAACTCGCATGTTGTAGGTTTTAAATGGTAGCTACAATAAATGTTTGATTTCTGTTTTCAAGTAAGGATATTATGTTATTTAATTAGGCTTAAAATGTGCATTTGTCATCATGTGTGTAAAAGTTATTTTTCACAAGCTGCAGAGACATGTAAAGTTACATCATGCGAATGAAAAGTTTAATATTGTCATATTTCAAAAAATAAAATATTATCTATAGCTTCGTCTATGATGACGTTCCAGCGGAATAGATGTAGCCAAACGTTTCCTCTTATATTACCAGTTCGGCTGTCTCAACTTACCCCGAGAAAAAGAGAAAACGCTATAATTAGGAGACCTATCAATAAATCAGGTAAAGGTTCGAAAATATAATGCTTCAATCGACGTTTCTATACCCAGCATATTGTTAACTAATTTGTTTCTCACAGATTTTTCTGAAAGTGTAGAGTAATTTATGTGAAACTTCCGCGTCGTAATAAAAATTAAACTTTTAATTGAAATAACTCATACCTAATTTTTCTTCGACGGAAACTAATATTATTGCGCATTTATGTACTCAATTGTAATTCTTTTATAACTGGACACGATATCACTCCTAAAGCTTTGCTTATGATTTGGTAGCATCGAGCCAGTTTTTCAAACAGTATAAGGCATACAAAAAGCTATCCCTTTACTGACCATTAACAACCAAATATCATAGGGACTTTGCCTTGCAATTAACAATCTTAATTTCTGTACTGTCTCGACCAGTGCAATTATAAGTAAATTACCCTCTATTCTAAATGGCTAGCAACTACCAATGTCTTGAAATATTTCCACTAGCTTCCTTTCTACCTATCGGTTGAACCTGCACAATGCACAACATGCCAAGTGAAGCTTTGGTTAATAATAAAAGTAGTTAGTAAAGAATTGTAAATCAATAATTACTACTGTATGGTTTACCGAAGAAAAGTAGACAACCTACCATACCAAAAGGTGAACTGTATTTTTGGAAGGTAGATTGGTTAAGGTCAGACCTACAAATTTCATTCCCAGAAATAACCAGGTTGTCAATGAATGTCAGTTATTAATATTGGGCTAATCACGCTTTTTTATTCTCCGGATCAACCTAGTCATTATTACTATCACATCACGCCATACAAGGTATAAATTAACAGAAATATTATTATTTTCTAATCTGTGGTTTCATTCAATGACAAATTGGGTGGCAATCTTGGTAATTCTAGAAAATGAAGTATGATCAATCAATCCACACTATAAGACAAGAATTAACTTTGACATTTACACGAAGTGTATATTTAGGCAAGTAATTAAATTCTACGTTCTACCTTTCATATTATTAGCAAATTGTTACTGAAGTGTATATTATAACACAAAAACTAGCCGCTATTTCCGTCGTTCAATTCAGAAAGCGAATTTCGTTAGAATTAACCTCTTCACCCTTGCTCCGGAAACTTTTTCAGTTCGTGTTATTTCAGCTTAATTATGAATATCCTACAAGATTTTCAAAAGCTTTTACAACTTCACCTGAAGATCCATAATCTATTTGGATTCTTGCCATTCTCGTTTAATCAAACAGAAGAAAGGCTCGAGGTAAAAACGAGAAAAAAAGATATCATTTTCCAGAAACTCAAGCTCATGTTATTTTTCCTATTTGTGAGCACATTATGGATTCAAGTTATCCACCAGGGGAAACGTTTCCCCTTGAGCAATCGTTTGGAATCCATGTTATATATTTTGGCATTTACTTTTAACTTTCTTGTTCTATATACAATTTTCCAACAAAGGCATTTTGTGGCAACGTTCTTCAATTTTCTGCTAATCTTTGAAAAGCGTCATCTACCTCGTCTTGCACGGTCTTCCGATTCAATCAAACTCACAGCTACGCGTTCATCTGCAAAAGTTGTGCTCATCCAGTTTGTCCAATTGGTTGGGATTGGGTTGGCTCCGATCATCGTGCCAGCCTATACTTTTCAGCGGTGGCTAAGACCCTGCAACCCGGCCACATTTTTATATACTATACTGGACCAATGTCAACTAGATTCATCGAAACCTCACAACGACACTGTTTATCTTGTTCTAATTTGTAGTTTATCATTTTGGCTCCTTGTCGACTCCACTGGTGGCTTTGCTTGGGAACTGATTGAAATTTCTTTCATAGCATGCTGCTGTCTACAAAATTATCTAAACATCTTGCGAAAATTATTTTTAAATGCGAATGTCAATGCCAACTTGCGCATTTACCGACAACTTCAAATTTTGAATTGTTGTTACAACCAAATTCATCAGAAAGGAATTATACCAGCTGCTATGTGGACCCTTGCCATTTGTTTCATTATCTGCCTATTTTGCGTAACATATTTTGGATCTCAACTTTCTCCGATTCAACTCCTTGTATTCGTCATATCATGTTTTGATACGCTTTTGGGTATAGTCGTTGGGTTTGGAACAGTGGGAGATGTTTATGGAATTTCATGTAAGACGCTGCGATTCTTGAATGAGCGATTAGTTCCAACATTACTCGGCAGAGAAAGGAAAATTATCAAAAAGTATGTGCGCTCCCTAATGCCCTTGAAAGTGGGAGTTGGATCCGTCAATTTTGTGGACAAATTGACGCCAATGAATATCTTGGCCTTTTGTATAGCCCAAAATGTCAACTTGCTTGTCATGAGTCGCAGTAACTGAAATAATTTATGCATTTTATGAATAATTTATTTCGGGGTAAAGTGAGAATGGATAAATATAGCTTCATATATACGATAAGCCTTTGGAAACCAATAGTTGTGCAGTCATGTGCAGAAAATATATTGAATTGAAACATTGGAAGAATTTATCAGAAGCATACGAGGAACCAGGAACCTGTCATTTGCATAAGGTTGTTATGATTTGATATCAGCTCCGTAACTTATGGTCATTCGATCGAGTATAATTTTTCACGTTCTCGAAGGATTAGAGAAGGATTATTTGCATTGACTGATAACGATTTGAACAATAAAATTTCCAATGATGTCATTGAACACTTAAAACCAGCACAATTTTCCTTTTGTTTGATTTAACTTTAAATGTTTGTTAGTAGCTCTACTTTGTGAATTTTTTACGTATTGGTGTATTCATTTATATGCAAAACACGTTGAGTTTATCAAACTGTAAATGTGTATTTTGTGTATACGAGAGAGGTAATACACGTGTGTATTTTATACCTTAATATAAATTGAAAAGGTACGCTTAGTTTATAATTATTTTGTGTTTCAGAAGCAGATTTTACGCTTGGTTTTGACATGATACCTGTAATCGTCAACTGCTGGCATAAATGAACATAATAAAAATGTTGACGTTTTGTAGTACATCCCCACCTTAAACTGACTTCCTTTATTAAATACCATATGTACATGCATCGTTTAATGCTATCCCATTTCCTCATTTTCGCTGAAATCTGTTCAATCTGAAGTATTACATGCAGATGAAATGCTGTATCATCACTTTTTATATCTCGTGTACGCGTATGATCCTCTGGTTAACCTTGGATCGGGCATATATTCAGCTTTCGAGACTACAGGTGCGCTGCAGAAAAAAATTGAAGTGGTGTTAACTCAAAAAATATTAGATTAACAACTATCAACTTCCACAAGTTGCTGAAAATGCTATTCTTACTGAAATTGACGACGGTGCTGCATATATTGCACTCTACTATTGAATGGCACTCCACATGGAATGCATCCAAAAGTTCCAACAGTTTTCTTATGATGCACAACTCTCAAATGCTCTTTTAGCATAATCAATCTTTGAAATTGCTTTTTACAAATTCGGCATTCCAATTTCCTCTCGTTATTGTATCTCGATTGATCCGCACGACTATTTTTTCCATCGTCATCAACTTTATGATGATAAGCGCTTGTGCGTTGGATCAGAGTTCGTGGGCTCCTTGGGGATTGCGACCTAGCCATTATTGAAAAACGGGTTCTGGGGCTACGGCTTCGTGGTGCTCTTCTTGGCGATTCACTTGGAGATGGTGATTTTGTTGATCTCTCCACATCTTTGACTTTTTCTTGAACTGTCGCTTCCGTTTCTAGAACTGGAGGAAGTTCTTCATGTAAAGGTTCTATTAACTCAACAGTTTTTTCTTGACTTTGCCCACCATCAAGACTGGCAAATGTTGCTTCTAACTTGTCCATCCCATTCTTCATCCTTTGCAATTCTCCTTCAACATTTTCTTTGCTCCTCTTGGCTTCTACTAATTCAGTTTCCAAGTGAGAATAATTTTCCTCAAGTTGACCTACCTTCCTTGAGCAGTTGGAGAGTTCGGACTGTAAATTAGTGGCTTTATTACGAGCCAGCTTTAGTTGCGCTTGAAGCAGTGCTATCTTACTTTTGTCTTCGTGTGATCTGGCATATTCGTCTGATTTTTTAGAAAGTTGGGTTTGAAACTCATTTTTAAGCCGTTCTTTCTCCTCGTTATGTCGTGCGATTATGGTGGCTTTCTCTTCCTCTAGTTTCCTTATTTTTGATTCTGAGGCGACTTGCTGCTCAGCTAGCTCGAATTTCTCTCGCTTTAAAGAACTAATTATGTCCTCTTGCTGGCGCAGTTTGTGAATTGCTTCGGATAATTTTTTGCCCCATTGAGTCACCAGACTTACGTACCTTGCAGATGTTGCTCGTTCCTCCATTTAGTTTTGCTTTTACGCGAGTATTAGATTGCCACGTGAACTTTGGATTATTTCGCAGGTTTTTGTAATGAGAATCCCACTCACTCAGGATCAGAGACGATGCTGTTTTTAACTAATCCAGCTTGAACGTTAATAATTTGCTTATATAATATGGTTCGATGTATCTTATCTATAAATAAAATATTACGAATGGGATGGGCATTGGGTTTGCTGTATCCTCGGAGAGGATGTTGTGGCTTCGTGAATAAAAAAATACTCATGAAAAAGCATACAATATTGTACTGCGTAGAAGGCAGTATGAAACTTGTAATCTTATCTTTTTGTGGTTGTTTACGCGAAAGTTAAATACTTATGCCTGCATAATATGTGCTTGTCTGTGTATCTCAAGAGAGTGTGTTTTTGTATAGCAATTAAATCGATGTAAGCAAAAGTTTACTCGAATACAAAGCTGCGAAAAGCTTATGGTTTTAACACCCTGAAAAATTATGAAGTCCTTACTAAAATTTAAAACGTGGCGATCAAGTGGTGTGTACCACAAACCACACATATTTTTACTGCATACGCAAAAGCTTGTTTATCACTCCGAACTCAACTTTTCTACGAACCTACAAGCTTTCGCTCATCCAATTACGTCAAGATGATTCATTTTTAAATCAATCATTGGAAAATTATTTCCAGTATCCAATTTTTAATCAGAAATACCAACCTTACATACGTCAGCTTATTGATTGGTTAGTTATGTTTTGCTTGTTTGCTGAATTAAAAACTATATAAATGTATAAATTCATGTGCATTTTATATATGCACCGTTCCAAGAAAAATTTTGCATCATGATGGGTATGAGTGCAACGTGGAACGTCTAGGTAGTTATCATTTATCTGTTATCAAATTAAACCGCAGCCACACCTAATTCCTATCAAAATTAAAAAATCGCGAAAAGGCTTGCTCTGCACAAACAGTTTAATTTCTTCTCTTTCATCCTCTTTGACTCATCTTGGAATATTTTATCCACAATGCACCATAGAGGCAAAATTCTACCAACGCATGCACAACTCATTTCTGTCTTTCATTTTTTTTATAACCAAGCGATTGCTACATATCAAAATGCAGCAAAACTGGTACGGATATCGCCAATCAAACCGCATGAATGACTGTGACTGCATTCAGGTTAAAAGTCATGCAATCTGTAACCAATCAAAAACTCATTTATCTACTTCTTCGAAACTTACATTTAATAATATTTATCAAAGATTTGATTTCGCTGAATTCTTGATTTAAGATATTACATAATATAATAAAAAGTATAATAATAAGTCAGTTTGCAAACACCAAGGTCAAGTACCGACATTTATATGAACTCCAGCACTTCATGGTGTATTTGTCTTGTCAATTTTACACGCTATAAGAAGCTTAAAACACTATATATAGTGCTGTTTTTACGCGTTTTACTTTTCCGTTGTAGGAAACAAAGGCTGAAAGACTGAAAAATCTATAACATAACACTTTTGTATAATGCATTGCACATGTGCTTCGGATTCGACTGCTATAGATACTTTTCTTTGAGGGTTTGAGAACCCCAGTATGTATGGCTTGAACAACTTTGCAGCAGCCTAGCTATGTATTTCTCACCACATGATTATGACAACATTCTCACTCGACATTGACATGATAAATCTAGCACATAAGATAAATCCATTGTGATATTGTCTGACATTTAAGTGTCAAAATTAATTCATTTCATTGTTAAATATACTAAACCAAATTACACATTATATGGAATGGAGGATAGTGCTGATTCAAGCGAGATGTTGACAGGGATTTTGATACCGCAGGTAAAATCAAAGTTGTTGTATTTTTTAAACTCATTTAAATTTTAAGCATGCTTTCATAACGTTTCTTCCGTACTCAGGTGTTTCCCATTATTATCAACAATCTTAATGTTTCACTCAACACCCTTTTGGACTGGAGGTTGATAACCCATGAAATCCAGTTGGCAATCGATACGATGATTGAGGAGGAATCTGCCTTTCTTTATAATAAATCAACTAATGTAAAGAAACCTGCCCAAATCCCTTCAGAATCTCCAGATAAAACTACAAATGGATCTCGTTTGTCACATAAAATTATTCAAAAATATGTGTTCAACACTGCGGAAGAGGTTCAAAACTTCCTCAGCCATTTTGGTGCTCCGTCATCATCATCATCCAGATTCTTCTCTGGACCGAAGAAGATGACGATTAACCCATTCCTTACCAGATCTGTCTACCTTGCGACTGAATGTGAAGGGGAACAAAACCCAAAAGTTGTAAACCCCTGCCGCATTTTAATGTTAGAAACGTTTGGTTATCACATTCGAAACATGACATTCCACATCTCAGGTACCCTTTTGGGGGACAGCCTTATCCACTTCCGAGCTTTGCTGCCGCTCGTGCCAAACATCAAATGTTTGAAGATTGTAGGCTGCGCGGAAGATTGGGTGGACTCGGAAGAATTTATCAGAGTTGTGGTCAGACTTCCCGAACTGGAGAAGTTGGAGTTGCTCGACATTTCCAATTTTACTGAAGAATTTTCAAACTTTTATGACAAAAGCAAGTTTACTTTGAATGAGCTACTTGTTGAGAAATATGGATCTCAGCTCACCACCCTGATTTGTGAGGAGGCATTGTTTAAAAGGGAAAATGTTGGAAAGGTGCTCAACTCTCTGCCAAATTTGAAAACATTCCGTCTCAGCCCAGTTACACATTCCAATACGTTACTCATTTTATCTGAGGTTGAATGGCCGGTCCTGGAGGAGTTGGAGCTGTGGGGAGATGATGGGAGTGGAGGAAATTATGACCCTTTCTCTGACACGGTGTTTGGCCAAGATTTTATTCGTGCTGTGAATAACTTTTCAGCCTCTTTGGTTCACCTGAAGCTGCATGGAATTAAGTTAATTAGTCAGGAAGCACTTAGTTGGGAGCAACAGCCTGATAACAAGGAAGATCACAATCAACTTGAATTGAGTGCAATGCCCCGACTAGTCACATTAACAACGGAGCTATCAAACATTCATATTAATTGGCTATGGAATACGATTCGACAAAACTCCAAGCAGCTTGAGGAAGTGACTGTACAAACGTTCTCAGTGTCAAACGGTGGCCTGAATGAGTTACAACGAGAGTTTAATATGTTACCAAAATTAAAGCGGATTGTGATTCATTGTAAGTATCCCGATGGGGAAAGCCAAGCTAAGAAAATAGTGCTCAAACGAACGTCTCAATAATTATTATTGTAAGCCTATTAATAATGTAATATCACCGCACGCATTAACTAACAAGACTTTGAGATAATGATAAATGTTTACAGTATTAAATTTGAAATTAACTTTAAACAAAAAATGCATTGATTTAAGCAGCAAGATTATGAAATGTTACAATGCAATCTAATTGTTATTACAATAATACACTGAAATTAAAATCTTGAACTGTATAATTGTAAATTGTGTACATTACATTTACATCGTATTTTGCAAGATTCATTGTCAAATTTTAATGCATGAAGAGGTGTTAGAACAAATTGACTGTTTTTTGTCATTATCTTGGATCTCACCATTTTCCCAGAACAAGGAGTACATAAAGATGTCGCCAGACTTCAGTAACGCACCCGGTTGACAGAGTACCTTTCTTTCAATTGAAAGAATAACAATTTCTTGATGGGTAGATCGTAGTCGTGTCATATTTTGAATACAATATTGTGTATTGATTTGTTTTGACGTGACGTCAAATGGTTGTTTGTACAATTTTATACAAATTTGTAGTTCATATAGGTTGGTGTTGGATGTATACATGATTGACATATATAACAAATAGATTCCGGTGTCTTTTTAGGCCTACACTGATTTCTCTATTAACTAGGTTTGTATCCATCTCCTTGCTGCTGTTGAAGGGGCTGAGGTAGTGTGTAGCTGCTGGAAAACGGAAATGTTTGGCTGTAATCTGCATCCGTCTTTTCGTTTGATTTAGAGAAGGAGAGTTGTTGGAAATGTAATCTGGAGTACCAGCAGGTTGACGATCAACAGTTCCCCGAAACTCTGTTGACACAACAAGAAGCTTTTCTAGCCGTGAGGGAAATTAGCAAAAATGATTTAAACCTCACCAATAGAGCATTATTTTAATATACATGGAACCTGAACCTTATACGGCAATCAACGAAAATTCCAAAAAGAATTGAAAGCACTTAAACGGGAAAATACGTATGAAATGAGCCTTAAGAAAATTTCAAGAGTACCTAATTAAACTATTGGAGAAAGTGAATAAAATAACTACACAGAAAACAACATGCTGCGATGAAACCATGAAACTGAGGGTGTATAGCAAGTAGCAGGTAGGTGTACAATTGTTATTTCATTCAGTAGTTCCCCACACCCACACGGTTTATAATTCAGGTTTTGATGATAAATCTCACAATAATGTGAAACAAAATAGAGCACAAAGGATCACCAGAGATTCTCAGCGTGTAGTTCCCAATCAATTCGTCATTTGTAGACAAAAACCTACAATGATTTCTACAGCAAGCATTATAAGCAAGTGGAATCCCCGCAAGCAACAGCAACGGTGAAAGCATTTAGTAGAGCAGAGCAGCGGGTTCTCAAATCCCAAGTACAAGAGATGTTTTTAGTTCTACCTCTGAGCTAAAATATATCAACCTGTTGACAATAATAAAATGCATTCATCATTAATTTAATGAGTTTCGCATCAAATATTTTACCTCTAAAAAGTTTTGAGAATGGCTTTACATAATATAATGCGACTCTAGTCCCACTTTTATGAAGTGTTGGCCCCGCAGGGATTGATGAGATGTGATTACAAACGAAAATGTCAGAATAATTTAAACTTTCAGCCGTTTTATAGAAACTGTCAGCAGAGGACAAGAATGGGTTTTTGGAGCAGTGTAAATTCAAGTTGTAATTGGCTATCAGATAGGAAATTTGAGTCATGGTGGACATTTTGTTACAACTTCTTTGTCGAGGTCAAGTGACTGGCAGAGTCCCTATAGAAAGTGAAAACGGGGTAATTAATGAGATTGCTCGTAAAACTTTGAGAGCACATTTTCACCATCTAAAAGTTTTCATTGGACCTCATTACTGGAGTTAGTAATGAAATGTAGGAGGATAAAGAGTACATATAAAATGTATCAAAATATACATGTATCCTCGATATGGCTCGTTTTTTCATGCACAGAAAAAATGAAGTTGAAGCTAATCAAATCAGTAAAAGTTTCTACTAGACTCTTGTTTACTACCAAGGATGAAGCGCTGGAGATGATGGAGCCAAGTATAACCTTCATTCTCAAAGTGCTTGAACTGTGCTGTAAGTTGCAAACGATGAAATATAAGAACAAGAACGTCTTTTCGTTGGTTGAAGGTTATTTCCTACGAGGAAAGCAACTTTTTCCAATATAAAAAAGTTATGTCGCATCCCCATACTTCATAACATTTAAAAAGTGCTGGATCTGAAAGTTCATAAGTCAGACACAACCTTATTACAAGCACGTGTATAATATAATGCGATGAAATTGGAATAGAACATACATTTTTGGCAAACAATTGCCACGCTCCCATAGTACACTTTTCCTTGACAAATCTAAAATATTTGTTGGAAGAGGCAGAAGATTTTGGAGAAGAATGGGGTGATGAAATATTTTTCGAGAGAGGAGTCGCACTTCCAATGACATCAATGGAATCGCCCACACTCCAATAAGAGTAATCCATAATTCTTTTTCAAAAGCTGCTAGATATTGCTAGTGCAATATCAAGGATAGGATTTCTGTCGGAGAAATCTTGTTTACTGGAGCAAATCCACTACCTACGTAGTTATGTAAGGCAAAGTCATAGGTATACACAATGTTTGCGGTTAAATTGGATAAAGATATAGTATGTTGGCTGAAGAAATAAAATACTTGAAACACAAGCTGGGCTGAAAGAAGTGTTGGTTTTAATGAAATATCAACTTCCCCCAATATCAAATTTGATGAAATCCAATTTGGAACAGTAGCTGTGCTACAGGTTCGGCAGTCAAATAATTTTCATGTTTCTAATTCAGAATAATTCCAGTTTATGGTAAAAAATGTTACGAAATAGTATGTAACTCATATTTGAATTAATGATTCAGTAAATCATCCAGACATTTTTTGATTGTCTTTACATTCTCGTCAGTTCATTGAACTTGTGTAGTTGAATTGATGTCTTTCTGCAAAACTTTCTTATGATATTTTGTGACCGCATAATACACTTCAACATTTACTGCTAACATTTTGAATACAGCAATGTACTTGTTAGTTTTTATCATAAAGTCATGATTAATGGTAAGAACATTCAATTTGTTTCATGCATTTACCTCAAAGCCATTCGTACAAAGTCTCTAGATGAGTCTCTAACAAGTTGATATGGTGGGCGTCTTGTTAAAAAATGCTACTTAAATTTTACATGAAAACGCAATACAGTAGACATCTAAGCAATGATTTGATCTTACCAACCAGCATTTCACAGTCTGTATTCCTACTGAAAAGAAGCTAGACTTCACTGGAAAATTGCGTCAACAGCTACAGGAAACAGAAGGTCGTGATTACAAACAACTAAAGAGAACACATTTCAAAACATTGACTAGAGACATGAAGTAGACCACTTGAAACTTGAGAAGCTAATTATTTGATTGCTAATGGCTGTTGTGGGTTGCGAAATCGGGTAATAATAACAATGAAATAGAGCACATGTTTGAAACACGTTGTTGAGTCTCATTATTCATGGCCTAGTCCTTATCCGGGGTAAAGTAACTCTATATAAATATCAAACACTATGGTAAGCAACTGATCAGAAGATGTCTATACAAATTCATGATTTGAACTCACATGTGATGCCTTAACCGTATCATTATTATTAGTACGCAATTTAGACTATCGTCTGATCCATTTTGTATTTACTTCTTTGATATACGAATGAAGCATTTTATTGAAGAGCGTAAACGTGTACATCTGTAGTACACAAGCAAATTGTTTCCTTTCACATGCTTTCACAAAACGACAACGCATTTCACATGCATAGCTAAACACCAGACAAAAATACAGACATTTTATAATGAAGCAAAAAATAAACTTGCTTATACATGACAAAAAGTTGTAGTTTTCCTTTAGCCATTAGGCTACTCATGGTGTGGTCATTTCGTCATTTGTCACGTTTCTATTCTGCGTGGTTCAATCAACCATTCAAAATAATAATATGTGGAGAAACGTTTCCACTCCAGCGACAAAAAAGGCATCCTAAAAATAATTGCTGTAATTTTCCAGGAGTAAGTACGTTTTAGCAAGGTAACATCGTAACATACACTTACTTAGCTAACAAACCGAACTGGAGAAAGGCGTGTCGCCATCATCATGTTTGTCTACGTACTCTTAAAACAAACTTATGTATGTTTTGAGAGGCAATGATTGTGATTGTATCTCTTGTTAAATCCAGTATAAAGACAAGTATAAAGACCTTGATTTGATGGATGATGAAAGACACTAATATGGCGTGCTTCGCATCTATATATCAAAGCAAATAGTCAGCCACAAGATTATAGGTGCGCTGAACAGAAAAGAACATGAGGCAGAGACAACTAATAAACTAGCCCGTTAATATCTTTTAAATCACCCTCATTTATTACAGTGACACAGTGCTTGTCGTTAGTACAAAACTTATCTGGAGGAAGCTTGCTCCCCGTCGTTAAATAAATATTGATTGATTCCAACAGGTATATTTTCAGGAAAGCAAAAGGTCAGCTAGACTACTAACCTCAACCTTGTGCTTGGCCCTGAGTATCTACTAATATATGTTGAAATGTAGTATTTTGTCATCATTTCCGCCTATTCTGTCAGTAGCAAGATCTAACAAGGTGTATGTGGAATTGTAGAGATAATATACAAGTTATTAAGATGCTTTTCACCCGCATTCAACGGAGTAGAAAATAATGAACATCCCAGCTTGTTTCTATTACAGAAAATGAACGAATCAGTGATATAACATAAAATGATATGAAGGTACCTGTATAAAATGTTTATATACAACAACCCTGATAAAAGCATTTCTAGTCTTTCTCCAACTTTATCCTATTATCTAGAGCTGTTTTGGTACAAATGAACCTGATTCCAAAACACCTGTAAAATTTGATTAATGACATAATACTACATTTTTACATCCTGCCAACATTATGTCGAAGTTATTATAAAACACGAGTAATTTGATCTCTTCCTGTTCCTTGGGCTGACTTGGTACTATCCAATTTCATAAGCAACGCCAGTGTTCCTATGCCTTAATCATATATATCTTCTGCTGTATCCGCTGAGGGAGCTAACTTTTTCCTGTATATAAAAAGTTTTTGAAATATGTACAATACTTCTTTTTAGTTTTAGATATTCTTTCACGTTGTTTTACTCTGTGAATAGATGATGTTGCCAACTTTTCAAATCATGTTAGTATATTGTGTGCCCACGCAGTAAAATAGCATATTGCAATACTTTCTCCATTACTTTTTTACTCAACAAAATTTTGTGGAGAAGGGCATTCAGGGTAACCAACAGCCAACAACTTACTTCAAAATGAACTTGGTCAAGTGTAGCGGCTTTCATATTCACTCATGACTGGCATACAAATATGCAACGGATGAAAAAGTTGTGAAAAGTGAAACTTCACATGAAATTGTGGTATTGATTGACGAACGCCTACGCGAAAGTTGAGATGCTACCTGAAAACTTGATCCTTTATGACATACAATAGCTTTCTATAATAAAATTTAATAATCTGATTTTATGCAACAAAGATAATGGTAATTAACTCGCCGTTGGGTAAAAATATGTATGTAGTTTCATTTGAATATGGACGCCGATAGAAACTTTTATTTTGTTTGTAAAAATTATCCGTATCTTATTTCATTAGCTTCCAGCTTCACTACTTGAGCTAATGCAAGTAATTTGAGTTTAATAAATTAATTAGATAAAGGTAAAGTTTTGGGTATATTTTTGCACAATTTGTTCCGCCTCACAAACATTTTAATGGAGAAAGTAAAACAACTTGAATCGGTTTAGTTTTCACGTCGAAATATATTTTCTAATGATGAAAGCGCTTTCTTCTGTTGTTTTTGTTTTTCAAACTTAAATTTCATCTTCTGTTTCTGTTGTGTTCAAAAATTCGCAATAGTTTTGTTGATTGTATTGAAAAAGTATCGAAAGAAACGCCATTTTACGGGCAAAGTAGGTAAGAATTTACCAATTAAAGTAAATATTTTTGAGGCTGTCCATCATTTTAACGATAAGTGATTGATTACCAGGAAGTGCAACCTTTTCCGGAAGAATGAAGAAACCACAACAAAAGGATAAGGCATCCTTATTCTCAGACATTGACAAGTATCTGTTAAATGGGGACTACGAACGAGCCATTAAAGACTGCAATCGAGTCCTCCACCTGGCTCCAGATAATGAGTTGGCGTTCCGCTGCAAAATCATCTGTTGTATTCACCTGGATCGTGTTTCAGATGCCATAATGTTCATGAGCAAGAATCCAAAAATGGTCGGAAAACTGGGGTTCGAGACAGCTTATTGCTACTACCGTTTGCAAGATATGAAGACAGCCAAAGAGATTTTGGATAAGTGTGAAGATTCCGTTTGTAAGAAGGAGCTAATGACTCAGATCTTGTATCGGATGGAGATGTATGATGAAGCCTACAACAGTTGTAAGGAGGTCATTCGAATTTCGAAGGATGAGTATGATGAAGAAAGACAAACCAACTTGGCAGCTATCAACGCCTCCTTGATAGGGTCAGGTTTTGAGAGACGGCTAGAGAATGTGGACCATCATGATACTCACGAACTTCGCTACAACATGGCTTGTGCCCTTATCGGTGAGAAACGTTATGTGGAGGCGATCAAGTTGCTAAAAACTGCTGAAGTGAAAGCAGTGGAAACGTTGAAGGAGGAGGGGTTGTCTGAGGAAGAAATTGGGAAAGACGTTGCTGTCATGACCATCCAATCTGGTTACTGTCGACAAAAGCTGGGTCGACAGAAGGAAGCGATCGAGTTGTATTCCAAGGCGTTGAAGAACAAGGTCCGGGACCCCGATTTGGTAGCGGTAGCTTCAAACAATATCTTGTGCATTAACCGGGATCATAATGTGTTTGACTCCCAGAAGAGAATTAAAGCCATTCGGGCTGATGGTGCGGAGGCAAAACTGACGCGAGCTCAACGGCGGGATATGCATATCAATCAGTGTCTTTTCTATCTTCTTACTGGACAGGTAATTTGTAGATTTAATTCTCTGATTTCTTTAATTGTAATGGTTATAGATGTACAATGTAAATGTATTGATGGATTTTTAATAGGCTGACTTGTGCAAGGAAACATGTGCCTTGACTGCTTCCAAATTTCCTGAGACCGAGCATGAAATCTTTCTTATCAACACTGCTCTCATTTTGAAGACGGACGGAATTGAAGCTGCAAAAACGTTTGTAGCTCCAACCGTAGGGCAGACGGAAGATATGCAATTGCGCATTAGTCTTTGCTTTGTGCAGCAGCTGCTGCGAGATGTAAGAATTATACGGGTTGTCTTTTTAAACACGTGCAGTAAATCTATGGAAAATTTTATACCTTTTGTCTTTAAATTATCTAGAGAAACCGTAAAGATGCTATTTCCATTCTCGAAAGCCTTGCCGAAAAGTCCTACAAGCCGGGTATCATTGGCGCTTTAGTTACTCTATATCAACAAGAAGGAAGAGTGAATGATGCCGCTGCTACTTTGAAGCAGGCAGTCGATTTCCACCGGAAAGGAGGAGTACGAACACAATTAAATGTTTCTCTCTTTTACAAACAGTATAGACTGCCATTTAACTGTTTTTAAAAATATATTTTAATTTTTAAGGGCAACAAGAAGTATTTGAATGTGCTATGGAGGCATTCGGCTTCACCAATGATTCAGCAAGGAGATCTGGGAGAGGCTGTTAAAAGCTTGGAGGAACTGCAAAAATCTTCTCCTGATGATATAACCACACTGGCTCAGCTAATTGTTGCGTATTCCCGGGTAAGCCATTTTTAGAATTTTAAAAAGTTTACAAGAGAGTCGTAGTCGATGTTGAATGTTTTGATTGCAAACTTCTTTCCTCAGTATGACATCAAGAAAGCTCATAAACTGATCAGCCAACTGCCACCCGTTACTCCACCGGATGATTTAGATCTGGCAACTCTGGAGTCGCCTAATTGGCTATCCAGTATTAAGATGATGAAAAAATCGACCAAATCTGATTCCGTCCCAGCAACCCCTCAAATTTCTGCCATTGCTGTGAGTGTCTCTGAGCCCATGAAGAAAAAGAAAAAGCCTAAATGCAAGTCTAAACTTCCAAAGACGTTTGATCCGGAGTATAAACCAGATCCTGAAAGATGGCTGCCTAAACACGAAAGGACTGGAAATAGATGGAGGAAGCAACGGCGAGGAAATCTGGATGTGGGCAAAGGAACTCAGGGTGTCGACTCAGCAACGTCAGTTGCCTATGACATGTCTGCCAGAATTTTACTGCGAAAGGAGTCTGAGCTGAGTTCATCGACTTCAAAATCTAGCGTTGGAACTCCGAAGAAGTCAAACCGAAAAGGTCAGCATGGAGGTTCAAGGAGGTAAATATACGTGCCTAAGCCTGCATTTTTTTGTTAAGTAAAGAGTTTTTACCTTTATCCATGATTTCTTTGTACTTCAAAATAAACCTGTTTGTGTTCGGTAGCTTAAAAGATTGTGTTTTTAACGTTGAGAAATAAGTGAACTTTAAATATTTGAACGTTCACGTTATTCGTATTATTCGTATCTACAATGCTTCCACCGGCTCATTAAAAAAGAAAATATTATTAAGAAGATACACGGTTTCAATTCGACCCGGGTTCGTCGAAAAGAAAAATGTCGTTTCAGGTCGCGTATTCAATTACGTTTTGGCTCAGCATTGACGTCATAACTGTGTCGAAATGACAAGTTACAAAAATTCTGGTGAAATAATATGATCAGTGTGTCAATGCATTGTGAGTAATGAAATCTAGTTCATGTTGATTAGATGAGTAGAAATATTGCATCCTTACAAGTTAAAGTACTTTGTTCAGACACACGACTAATCATGCCATAATTAAATTTTCTGGTAAGCAAATACCGCATATAAAACCACATCCGTTGCTAAATGATAGAGAAAGTTGTGACTAAAAATGTAGTAGCGATGTTGGATGTATACTACTTCCTTTTCCGTATTCATGCAATCTTCTGAAAACCACCTGAAAGATTACACTTCCTTTGCCAGATCGTAACCTACTAGGTCTGTCCTACTTTTTCGTTGCGAAGCTTTCACAATGTAGGAATGTTTGCCGCGAATACCTTGGATATTTACATTAGTTTAGAAGAGGAGGTTTACATCTCGAAACAAAACATTAACATGTTTTAATGAAAAGATGAAGGATTACGCTAGAAACTGTCTAAATAAATAAACAACCTCCGCATCATATCAAAATAGCTACCACCTTAGCATCACGGAAACGTCATTCTGCTTAATTCATTCAAAACAATTAAGGAGAACTGAGCACGCTTATGGGAACTAGCAATCTGGACATGAGTGTTCGCTGTTCTCTCTCTCCGTTACAGCGTAACTTCCACTGGCTAAATGGATTCAGATTGTTTTCGTTGAGCTTGAGCAGTGCCTCAGGTATTAGGTTAATATGGTTAAAAGAACGAGGGCCAACAATATTGTTAGTTTTCAGACTTATCAGACTTAAATATCAGATTGGCCTTTCCTTACCAAAATGTCACATTTTTTATCCAACAACTCCCAAGAGTTAAGCATTCCTGTTGTGTTGTGACACAAAATCAAAGAAATAACGTCTTTAGCTCAGAATCGTAATGTCCTTGAGCAAGTTGAAAGTCAAAATTCACCTTATTTTCTCCGCCACTGCAGACACACGCAAACAAGTGTAAGGAAAAGATTAGCTCGTAAAGACCACTGCTCTGACTTTACACTTCCTGTGTAAAGACTTTGTAGCCAAGTTGATTTGGAAATCCTTCGCAAATTTTGTACACGAGTGGGCTAACGCCTACAAGCAGGGAGTAAGCTTGTTGTTTTTGCATCATGGTAATGCCAATGGTACCTATTTCAATCCTGTAATGGCAGTTTCTGACTCACTCCTGTCATTTCCATGATAAATTGTTTTCTCCAGGCAATTTTCCCACCAGAGGTTGGACCAAGTTGCTTCTTTCTAAGTGAGAATTGTTTGTTAACTCGTTTCAAGATCTGAACATCAGTGTCATCGCCCCTCGGGGTTCCTCTCCCATTTTATTATGTTGTGAATGAGTAGAGGGCACGGAGAATATGAACCAAATTACTAAGCTCGTGATTCCATAAGTGTTGGACCATGATTGCATTATTATCATTATGAGCTCTCCCTCCGCCGGTGGTGGTCATAAATTTTTGCTTTTATGTTTACTAATAGGAGCCAGCCACTGAAATACAGCTCATTTTATAGTTCTAACACTTTCCCATGAAGTCTCAACTAATGTCTTCGACTCACTTTACTTCTTCATGATACTTTTCATCTCCGTCTCTTTTCTCGAAGCCTGACAAAGCAGAAGAGAAGGAAATTACATATTACAGTTTGCCTCTGGAAGAGTGAGGATGAGAAGTATGGAATTTATGATGGATTGAGAACAGCATAATAGTCTTGATATACCCCTACAACAAAAAGCAATTATATTTCCATTCCGCTCTGGAATTTCACTACTGCTCTGCTCAGTCGCTGTGCCTTTTCTTGTCAGAGAGGATGTGTGCATGTATGAAGCTCAAATAAACGTGTTATTATAACATAACACAACGGAGCTCCAATTTTCATAGATACGTAAGTGCATACGCCACATAACTAACTCAACTTCCTCTCTGTTTCTCCTTTCCTTCTGGTTTTACATTCTGAGCTCAGTTTCTCATAGTATAACAACATCGAAGTGCACGCGAAGCAGCCACAACCCGTAACGTAATAAAAACTATATAAAAAGCGGAACTGTAACATTTTAGGGCTCTCAGCATTACAGCTAAGTTAAAACATACATTAGAGATATGAAAGTATACAAACATTTGCCATCCTCTCACTCATGTTTATAACAATACTTGTCTTATGACACTCGGTTATAGTGAAGTTTGCTTACTCCCGAATTTTTTTTCCGTTCTCAGTTTACTACTCACATTGAAGACAGGGTCTAGGTATATACATACTCTCTCTCGGTAGCATTTCGACTAATGTTCGGTGTGCAGTAGCTTCCTACGCATTTTCTCATACATTTGCTCTCTATTCTGCTCTGTTCTATGCATACTTTAACCAAGCAACGCTCAGCAAGCTAAAGCCAAGTCAACCTACTTCTGAGCTGGCTGGTGAAAAAAGACCGTTTTCTCCTTCCTGCTTTCTCCATTCACTCTTCCGTTGGCTTGCTAAGTTGACACGGAACTGGACGAGCTCCTCTGGGATGCTCTCTTTCTCATAAGTATAAACTGTCCATTCCCCTCGAAACATTTACTTTCTTCCAACTTTTCCTTGGTGAAAGTCGGAGCAAACAAAAAAAATTGAGTACTACTTTACCTATTTGTAATTCAGATCTTGTCTTCATTCCCTCTCTCACTGTGTCACTAACCACATCGTATATTCCCTATTTGGTGGTGTTTGTGCTGTAATTTTCAAACATTTGCTGTGTCCCATTCGCAATTCACTTGTGAGAATAAATAGCTCGCTCCGTTTCCCAGTTTTGTACTTGAGTGCTGATACCAATATTAATAGTATAGTTCAAAAAGAAAAAAATAGGAAGGATCAACATGATTACTTTATAATTGTCACGTTGTAGCCTTTAAATCTGTTACTATTTTTACTCTTGCCTAGCGTGACAACAAGAAAAACATTAATACAAACAGGATATAAAAAAATTGCTGAAAGACATGCAAACATCTTCAAATAGAGAAGGCATGTACGCAGTTGGGCTATAGAAGGTGCCAAGTTATAGATTATTGATCTGTATAAACATAGGCCGTCACACGCGACTCTTCCCACCATAACCAACCCAGTATGCCTACACAGCTGGCTATTCTTTAACTTCTTTCACTCAACGTTGTTTTTCCTGGAGCCCACACGTACTGCATTATTTATTTAGTACGCTTATTGCATCTCTGTGGCTTAGGATTAGGCTCTGTTAGAAACAAACATGTTTTTGAAAGCGTTGCGGTAGATAATGTTAGTCAACGGGAGTCTAATCCTGATCTAATTAGAGCCTACGGAACTTTCACTCATCATTAATATCCTTTGGATAGAGTACAAATTAAAAATTAAAACAAAAAGGACTACTACCATCCATCATCTCATCTATGATGAAAATTATTCACAGGGGAATTTGAACAATAAAACTTGCATTTAGTTATCCTTTCAAGAAAGATTAAAATGAAGTGATAGTAAATAAATAAAACAACGGAGCATGGAAACACAAGGGAAGCAATAAAACGGTAAGTATACACAAGAATTTGGACTCTCAAGACAATGCTAAGCTTGCTTGCTTTCTATTATCATGTAAATGTTATGTAGAAGCGAAAGCAGTAAAAGTTTTCCTATGTTGTAGTTTTAATCCCTTCAAAGATCACGAAATAGAGTATATACCTTGTTCCATCTCACCCTTTTATGTGTTGAGCACGAACAAGTGCCAAAATATTTATTGTTCCAATTTAATCCTTATAATATCTTGCATGCACTCTTGAGCAAGTTGCTTTTGTATTAGTTTCTCAAACTTGGTTAAGAATTATTGTGTAATAACGTTTATCAAAGTAAGGCTCTTTATAATGTATAAAAAATGCATGTAATTCTGTAATCGTTATCCGTTTCCCGATCGATTTCAAGCGAAAGCTTTTTTAGCAATTCGAAGTAAAGAATATTCTACGGAAAGAAAAACTCACATGCTCAATTTAATTTTGTAGGGTTTCTCTCAAATTTAACTCACTCCCAATCTACCTCATTCAATAGTATTCATCTCCATTACAATTTTCCACCAGTCGAATCTCAAGGGGGAGAAAACGGCAAATATTTGCGTTGTTGGGGAATAAGGAATGGCAAAATCGGACAAGGAGTTCAAACCACTTCTAGACAAGAGCTCCACCAGTCAGCAGCAACAGACTCATCTTCAGCAACAACAGTCTCCTCAAAAAAATAACAATATGAAGCATGGAATAAAGGGGAAAACAAGCTCAAAGCCTAAACTGTTTAGCGTTACTGAAACATCCGTGGAAGAGGCTTCATCTAAAGAGGAGCGTCATGGGCTTTGTTCAGAGAAAGATGTGGATGAAAGTGAAGCACAAAAGATGAAACAAAAGAAATCTACAACCCAGTCAACCTTAAGTCCGCATCGTGCTTCTCATCAACAAGCGTCTTGCGGCGAACTCAGTGATGAGGCGAAAGCAGCACAGTCCTTTGGGGTAAAGAGCTACCTCCATCATTTTTATGAGAGTGTCAGTCAAACGCCAACTCAGGTTAGTAGCTTCCTTCATTTTCATACAAAGTCTCAAGGTGGGCAGGGTATCTCACTACTTTAGCAGTTGCTCGTAACTTACTGTTGTAACGGTTTACTAAATTGACACTTGAGAGGGTTCGTAAGTTATATTTATTTCTGATAAAATTGTGGTTCAGTGTATAGGTTGGATCTACTACATATCAATTTATTTCGTCAACAAATTATTTTTGTAATCGGCGTTGAGGGCACTAACTCAGAGCAGAATTCCAAGTAAATTATGCATTATGATGTACAGACAGCTGTAAAACGAGTAATTCATACATCTGAAAAAAAATTAGAACGTTCTTACAATTAGATTCTGATTCAAATACAAGAATCAGGCCAGTTGAAAATTGGCACAACTCATCCTATTGTATTTTATATGATATGTTAGGTACACCGACAGGCAGGTCATCCAATTACGTTCGAATTTACAACAGAATACTTAGCTAACTTTCTTATTTTGAGTATAAAATGTCAAATCTTTGTTGTCGGTAGTAGTGCATTTCACCAATCCAATCTATTATTAGCAATAGACAAAATAAGCACTCTCCGAGTTTTAACCAGCTTAACCATAGTGGGTAACCTGATACCATGTTAGCTCTATCAAATACTATAGCAAACCATATTATTTGACAGATTTGGGTAATTTCATTATATAAACCAAACCACTCTTCGGTAAACTGGGCTGATATTTGGTATCAGTTTATCGGTCACAATACATTAAAGCATGCAATAAATTTCAGGAATTTCCCCCACGATCATTAATTGAGGCATGTTCAATATTGCGAAAAAATCTAGCTCACCAACGTTTTATTTTTGTTTGCACATTGGTCCATGTAAAATTCCCAACGTGCATAATGTTTTCCCATGCTGTCTTCTTTCACAACCACCACAATGTATATTGTTCTGATTGTGATCAAATTTCGATTAGTCTGTTCAGAAGTACGTCAATGTTTTGTAAGCCCCAGCAAATAAGGAAGACTCTAGTGAATGGTTGATAAAAGATTGTGAATTCCCTTCACACACATATTGACAGATTAGACCGGTATTAAATGGGATTGATCTACTTTCTCCTAGTTTTTTACTATCTGGTCTCTGTATCAGGAGCAGACTGCATTTGTTTGTCACTGTCATTACGTGACATCTTCATTTCACATCACTGGAATAAGCTTTCTCTCTCCCAGAGAGATAGATTGAACAACAATAGATAAGGATTCGGTTATGTGATGTAAGGGAAACGAGCAGCTATGAACACTAAAGAGAAGTTAGTCTATGGTTCACCTCATTTAGGTCAAAATCGTATTCCCAGTCTCCCATCCAAACCACTAGTTCTAGCTTAAGTAAAATAGATTCCACAGAGAAAAACTATCCCATTCAATTCCAGTTCTGGTACGAAAAAAAACTTCAATATGCAATGACTCGGTGTCTACATTACAACATGTCTGACAGCTTTCACAAAGTTTGCTTCTCATGCATTGTATTTCTGCAGTGGTTTCAAGTATTCAGCATTTAGGTAGTCCTCCATATTCACTTGGGAACTAGTTTGTACATAAAAGGCCACTTTGACGATGAGTTGTGCATTCATGATCATCACATTACCTGAAAATAAAGTGAGAAACAAAGTGTTCGAGTTATGTGGGGAATGGGAAAACACGTAGTCCACAACCACCAAAAAAAATCCTTCGTTCAAGCCTTTAGTATTTCGTTGGGCCATGAAATAGTTGTGTGACCACCTTATATTTAATGACATTCCGCTCAGCAAAAGGTTTAAGAACTGCGCAAAACTATCATAATGCAGTGCATATTGCATTGACTTCATGATTACTTTTCTTTGAGCAGTTAGTCAAAGGGTTGCATAATCAGCTCACGTATTGTCGTTTTTCAAAAGGTTGCCATTCCCCCACTTCATTATGCAGCAGTCTTTATTGTTTTTTTGAGATGCCCTTCACTCACCCCAGTTATTTCGTTGGAAGAGGAGGATGATGAGATACAAAATGAAATGTTTGCATAATGTATGATAGAGTATGCTATATTATGCTGAGTTTCATTCACCTTCGGCCTCCTTCAATGTAATATCTGAGCTGGAAATATTGGAGAGAGGGATTTTACAATGCAAATAATGTAAACTGGATGGAGTAATCGGATTGTGCAGGGAGGAAACATTATATGCTTCCATAAACTCACGTATTATGTCAGCAGTAACAATCTTCTTTGTTAGTATACAACTATAGTCGTCTACAACCCACGCAAAAACTGAGTAACGAAAAACCAGCATAGTAAAAATGACTGAATAGTGATACTGATACAGTGCATGGAAACTTACTATTTTTATAAACTACTTATACAAAGTACAACGTGGTTTATAGGTATATGGTTGAAATTGAAGCTGTATAATAGGTCTGTGTATTGTTGCGCAAAATTACAGTGATACACAACTGCTGCTCTAGATCCCAATGTTGACTTAACAATCCATGTGAGTCCGTGCGAATAAATGAGGGGAAAGGAAAAAGCATCTTAGTAGTAGCAAAGTAGAAAGATAAAGATTACAGATACTAAATTTAGCCTGAGACCCATTCACCAAAAATCAATAACTATTTCACTCTGCTTCAAGTTTCCCCTTGCTTTTTCCGCAAGAACTTCATGATTTTTGAAAGGCATTGTTGTTCCCTCAATGGTTTTGGCGTGGTCTATTAATAAGCAACGGCTATTTTTGGTGAAAAGTAGTAATGCTGTGGAGCTTGAGGCTACTTCATATTTATAGAATTTATTAAGAGTGACGCGAATACAAGAAGCCTTTTGATACCACAACTCAGTTCCTGGCTTTAGAAAATTTTGCGCATTCACTTTCGATTGTGATTCGTTTATATTATATATAAGCTTTTTAGGATCCCTATAAATTTTCCATTGTCGGTGGAAAGGGAGAAATAAATTAAATGAACATTCCACATGTGCTCGCTATTAAATTACCTTCTCAAAATATACTCGCTCGTCGCTCCTGAATCAATTCCGAATTTTATAACATTTATTTCCCAGAAATGCATGACTGAATGAATGAATGATAGGGTTTATATATGATATGGTGCTAATATAAGCATGTCCATTTACTCCTCCATATCTCAAACATCCATATTAGATAATATTACATAAAATGTTTCCAAAATATTCGTAGCTTCCCTATAGACTTCTATATCAAAGAATATGTGGGCGTACGCATCCCACTTTCCCTTACGTTTCACCAAAGAAGAGGAAAGAAACTGCGATGCGAAATGCTAGTCAAAATATAGTGGCGTAGAACTTGGCCTAGTTGAATGGCTACATTTGCCTTTTCTTAATGATACCCTGTACGTATGTAAATGCGCAGCATAAAAGAAAGCACCTACTCCCATCATTATTATGCTCTACAGAGCACAGTTCTTGTTGCTTCCATTTTCCGTCATTAGTCTTCAACTAAGATGTTTAAGTATGAGTGATCAAAGTGCTGGCTCTACTTTGTGTGCATGGAGCTAGTAATTCCATGTAATTTTGTGATCATGATCATAACAATTCTATCAAACGGCTGCTCGATTGAAGTTTTCTACCTTGCCCCTCACTCACTCATAATGGAGCAGACGATGAAACAAGTTTTGAGCTTAGTTCTCTATCCATTCCAGACTGAAAAGTACATTTAAGGGAAAAAGCACTTGAATTTTTTACCTTCCTAGAATCTCTTCCTAGTTTTGTGAATGGAAGATGATGTGAATATTATTCGTAATCATATTTTATGATGTATTGCATTGTTGTATAGAAGGATAAAAGTGGAAAAGCTTTTTCACCTTAAAGCCTATTAAGAGCTGTTGCTCATCGGAGTATTAAAGCACCAGCATTTTGACTGCGTCAGTGATGTAAGGATAACAAAACGGGGTTGTGATGAGCTTTTAAGCTGTCACTTCCCTTCCGCTAAAATGAGTCTTGGAAATGTTATGCCATCAAGAGACGTAACGCCTGTTGGAGAAAGCACTATAAAACTACAATGGTATTATTTGATAAAAATGTTATGTTACGGAACACTCGTTGACGTTGACGCGACAATCTGAAATGTATGTACATAAGTATAGATTAGAGAGAACTGAGATGAAAATGAAAGGAAAGTTTATGGCACGTGTGAACAAAAGATGTTTTATTTCTCAATAATATGATGGTCATCATCCTCATGTCCTTTTGTTTTATTACTTTCAGGAGGAGAACTACCAGTACCTCATTCACCCCAAGTCAACTCCCTGCGGAGCCATTTGGTTCAAAATCGGGTTGATCATAGGAGCAACACTGTTTTTATTGGGGGCTGTGGCTATCGTCATCGGATACGCAATTCCGAAACAGAGAGTGATAATGGGGATATCAGAGAATATAGAAATA
Source organism: Orchesella cincta (assembly GCA_001718145.1). Classification (NCBI taxonomy): domain Eukaryota; kingdom Metazoa; phylum Arthropoda; class Collembola; order Entomobryomorpha; family Orchesellidae; genus Orchesella; species Orchesella cincta. The sequence continues at coordinate 101,443 of LJIJ01000392.1, forward strand.
ATTGACAATGATGCTCGTCGTTTTAATGAAAACTTGGATCGTTGTAAGCTCATTGGGCTCGCGGGGTTTTGTTCTGGTGGACTCATTTTGGTGATTTCCTTGCTGGCTCCGACTTTCACCTCGACGTATTGGGAAGATGACCCGGCAACTGAGCCCTTTCGTGTTTCACTTAGCTCTCATATTTTAGGACATGTTGTTCCTTGTGACCCAGCCTCAGAACCAAATCAAAACCCTATTCCAGCTACGGAAAAAATCAAATGCATTCAGCCGGTGTGGACTGATTAGAAACATTAAAGTTTACAAAAAATTGTATGAAAAAAAAAGTACTGTAATGTATTAACTGTTCTCGTGGATGATCAAAAAATGACTATACGATAATTATTTTGCCCTTGAGTCCTAAAACGAGAACAACTAATAAAAATATATTGTAAGATCCCCATAAAAAAGTAACAAGTAAATAAAAAACGCTGTAAAAATAATAAATTATTGATACGAGCATGTGAAACCCATTTACTGTGACAAATATTATGTATGTTATGAATACAGGAAATAAAGTATTTAATTTCTATGTACGTAGTTGAAACACGCGTAGATAAAAGTTCCAGTTGATGTTCATACACACTAAATTACATTGATTTGATGTGAATCATACAAAATAACATTTTGGAGAAAATTCGGTTATATTTACGATGATATTAACTTGAGAGCATTGTAAAACTGATTTTTCATAATACAATATAAATTTAAATAGTTATACACTGCCTGGTCTGGTAGAATGTGATTGAGTACATCACTGTCTTCATATTGCTTTTCATATAACTGCACTTTTCATAACCTCACCATTTAGATTTTAAAGTTGTAGTAGCACCTATCATTATTGCTTTAGAAGTGTGTATTAAATTATTATACAACAATAGCATAATATGAGTATCCATCCACCGGCAAAAGAATATTGCTAATGGATTGAGCTAGACGATGTGGTGGTGGTATTGAAACGACATCTGATGGCATCACTCTTAAGGTCTCTTGGAGGAATTTGCTCGAAAGAAACCGGAACTCCAGTAGATCGCATAGCATCCCGGACCTGGAATGTTGGAAGCAAGTTTAGTTTGAGTAAAAATGTTACCACAAAAGAGTTTGTTTATAAAGAATGCCGAAAAGCCAAATCTAATATTATTTAATAATTGAATTGATTGTGTAAATTATACAAAATGGTGTTCAGATTGGTGTATCAATTAATATGATATAGCATTACATTTTCGACTTCTCTAAAAACCCTCAAGAAATTTTTCCCAGCAACCATTTTCAGCTCTTCATTTGACCAGTTTGGATTTCTGGCCAGCTCGACAAACAACTTTGGAAATTTGGAAACATCCTCGAGCCCCACGGGAGTCCTGAAATCAAACAAAAGTAGTAACTATCTTAATTACTTCTTAATTGGATACATCCGCCTCAGGTTACATTATATTATAATGACGATGGTATATTTCTATAGAATATTTATATGTAATGATTTTCCTTAGATGTCTAAACCAATTAGGCTTTAGCCACTTTACTAATATTCGTTAATTTGCACGATTTTGCTCATTAAAGTCAGTATAGCTAGTAGTGCGGTGACATCCCTTCCGCCTTTTGTTTTTAACCATATACAGTACCTTGGTTTGTGCCATACCACACAGGATAAATGCCTGACGACGTATTTAATCATGGTATAATTAACCACAAGTTTCGACTGTGGGCAAACTCTCCCTTATCAAATTAGAACATTTTAATTACGCATATTATTATTTACTGCAAATTCATGCCTTTACTTTACATTTTGCATTACATTTATTTATTACGTCGGTGTTTATGTGTTCTTTAAAGCAAGAAATTAAATTGAAGCTGTAGTAATAATATAATCACGCATTTTTGTTAGAATTTTCATTTTGTTTGACATTTTAAAGAATTTAATTAATAATTAAACCGGAGTAGCTATGTCGTTTGCAAATACATATGGAATACGCATTATTGCTGGCGTGTCAACGGTAGGTACAGATTTACTATCATTAATATTGACAGTTTTATAACAAATTTATACAAGAAATATTATAATTGTGTAAACAAATCTTACAGCTATCAGCCATAGCTTTACTTCTTGTAAATGGCTTCGTGTTTATTGTCCGACTGGAGGATTTAAAGTCAAAGTTTTCATCTTCCGGAGTACCAAACACGACCTCCGACATCAGCCAACAAGAGACTTATCAACAACTGCTTTCAGATATGACTACAATGTGGGCTAAATACAGGTCAATTCTTGTCAGCAGCAGCATGTTAGCCCTTTTAGCTGCCTTGCTACAAATTATTTTCTCTGGATTTGTCATTCTCGCAGATTCCAGAGTAAGTGATCATTCTAATATTAAATATAATTGGAAAATTTAACTTCAACTGCAATTCTTTTCATTCTAGTCTCTTCAGCTTTACACTCGGAAATGGATTATAGTTCACTTCATCCTCATATTCGTCATGATCATCGTTCTCATCGAGCTTCTCGTCCTCACCGAGGACAGCGGTGATAAGAAAACTTGGGAAAATCAGATTCTTACGCTAAGCAAATTCTTGAAACATGAAAGACCTTACAATGATTACAGCGGACTTTTTCGGTTTCTCCACGTGGGACAAACTCATATCTACGCTTCCCTCGGAACTAATTTCCCAATTGTTTCAATTTTAATGGGAATACTTATCTACTTTATGAGAAATCAACAAGGGGATTATGAATCTTACGAATAACTTTGAAAACTCCCCATTTAACATTGCCATTACGTTACACTTTATTCAAGCTCTTGTGCAACTTCATCCTGACACCTGTAACAATCTATTTCCTTGTGAAAAACACCTGCAAGCCACCAGGCTCGACAGATAAAAAGGGGATTCCACTACATAAAAAATATCATCCAAATTATGTACGGAAACACATTTTTCCCGAATATTGTGACAATGATAACGATGTAAGAATCCAAATTATGACCATAAATTCCAAGTAAAATAGCTTTTCATAAATTTATTGCAACACTGCATTTTTATTCCCTGTTTGTTACATAACATATAGTGTGCTTTATATCATTTCCTTTGGTCTGTCTCCACCCCCACACAACATCTTATAAGGATAATAGTGTGTACCGGATGGGATTTGTGTAGAAGTGGAGTCAATATACATAGTTGCTCCAAGCTCTTTTTAAGATAAGGCAAGTTGTCGACAAAAACTGGCTCTGCTTTTTGTGTAAAGAATTTTATACAGGAAACCGCTAATAATGAAAGAGAATCCACAGTTGTATGAAAACGAGGAGTTCTCCTGTTATCATTATTACCAATACAGATATGAATGGATGAAAGCATAATACGACTCCAACATGCAGAGGGAATACTGCTTGTATAGCGTTTAATATTAGGTTATTACTATTATTATCGTTTTTCACCATTTTATATAATATTTCTTTGGTTCTCCTGAGTTCCGTTCTGACTATACTATTTCTATCCCGATATACGATTTCTTGTACCATAAAAGAGCATGCAAAAACCCATTTAGTTGCGAAAATCATCTTTTCTAAGTGCAAGTTTTTTCGGTGGTAAAAGTTTTTATGATTCGGAGCAAAGTCGTTTCTCTGTCTTCTGTCATAGACAAAAATTGTTCAACTTAGGTAATAAAACGGGTGTTGGTTCCACCAACCTCGAGGAAAATTATGCGCATATGTAATTTTCCCGTTATAAATATACGAAATGGGTTTTAGAAAAACAGAAAAAATAAAAGCCACTTTTTTCACTTCAACTTATAAAAATAGGTATATTGTATTTTAGGTACTGAATGAAATGTTAGCAGCAGATTTTTTCAATCATTTTGAAATTCATGCACATGTTGGAAAAATAGTTTGAAAAAAATATTGCTCACATATTGATCCCATCGAAATCGCTTCCAATGCCAATATGCTGAATCCCAATTTTTCCCCTGATGTAATTAATATGATCTGTAGAGAGTTATTGAAAAAAAAATATTTACAGCTCAATAATTTATAACCGGAAGCCCATAAACTGGTATATTGTACGCAATAGTTTAAAAACACGCACTCACCAGCCACATCTCGTACGGTTACGGGTCCTTTCATGTCGCACTTGACGTAGATATTGTAAAATGTGACCATTATTATACCTCGGTTCCAAACCTAAATTTACAAATAAAACCCATTTTGAATAATTTTCCCTTGCTGAAACTCCGCTTTTATGGGTTTCTATTTATACAACAGCTTGTCGAGAGCTTCAACTCCGCCTTTTTATATGGAAACCCATATTGCACAAAACATTATAAAATGAGTGTACAGGATTTTTCCCTAAGGACTCCATCATCATTGCCATGCTGCCACGAGTTTACTTACTTACCAGTTCTTTTAAAATGTCATCTGGAACGTTCCGACTTGAGTTACAGAGTGCGTATGCACTGCTATGGGAAAATATCACGGGGGCCTTGGATACTTTGAGAGCATCTTTCATCGTCAACTGGGATGTGTGTGAGAGGTCAACAAGCATGCCTAATCTGTTCATCTCAAGGACGACTGTCTGTATGTGAACAATAGGAGGAAAAATACCAGTAAAATTGCCAATTGCCCCATTAGATTCAGCTTTTCCAAGCATAGCATGTGGAGAAGTACTTTCAAAGAGAAATGTTTGTATGCGTACACATTCATTTGCACACAAAGGAGCTGCTTTACCCCAACAGAAACAAATCGGGAGACATGTGACCATTCATTTGTTATCATCAACACAAGTGTCATTTATGGTTTGAACGACCATTCCTTTCTTGAATGGGCAATCTTGTCTGATAATTTGTTTTGATTTCTTATATCACCGTCCAATTTCATTTGACTAGCTATGTATATAGTTAGTTGCTCCTCTTAACAAATGTCGGGTAGATATAATAATACACATGCTTTATTCTCCTCGAGAAGAAAATTTCATCGAAATGTCTTAAACGGTTGAAATAAGTCACTAGCATGTGAAATATTAGTGTGTCTGAATTGAAATCAAAGTGTCACATCTGATAAGATTGTCCAGATCGCTCGTCTCTCTCAAAACCTTGGGAAGTCAAGAGCGCCATTGTACTCCCGTCTTTGACTTACTGCGTAGGAGTAGAGCACAATGAATAAAACTAACTCTCATCTCCGCATTGTGTGGCATGTGGTGACACTCCAGTTGAGAAAGAAACACAATCATGCAAACCAGAGTAGAGCGGAGAAGCGAAACTGAAGCTTTCACTTGGATGATTTCCTCTCCTTAATACTTCCCAATGCAATGTAATTCAGATCGCGGATAAAAATGTATGTGACTGTATCCACAAAGAGTTTACATCATTGTTGTCGGGATGAATCAGCGACAAGCCAGACAACACATCCAAAATGTTCATCCAACCCGTCTCTATTTCACTGTTATGAAATCCTCTTGCCTCAAATCGGAATAGCTAGGCTTTCTGTTTAGATGTAAATACCGGTAATCTTGCCTAAGTCCACAGAACCATGATAATAGAGAAAGGGTTTTAGGAGATTTTTGCAAATAGATTTTGTGTCTCCTTGAGATACCCAGAAAGATTTGGTTTGAATACATGCATATGGATGTCCTTGAGAGAGAGAAATTCCCTCAGAGTTGTGTATACAATGGAATAACAAATTGCAAAAGAAAATGAAAAACGGAGATGATGATATGGATCACGATCAAAAGTTGATCTGGGAGGTTTTGCAATTTCTACTCTGTCAAACAGTGGGTGGTTTAGTTGGTGGGTTGGTTTCCATTGATGAGAGAAACACGGAATAAAGTTATTTTTATGAGCATTCAGAGAAATTCTTTAATTCGAGTGTGAAACATATTCTTCTTGATGTTTTTGGGGGTGACACTTGCTTGACTGACTGACGTTCACCATAAAAGTGTCACAGTTGAGTGTAAACTTGTGTTATCACAATGCAAAAAGAAGTAAACATTAACATCAACGCCGTTGTTGGTTTTGAGACTTGTGCATTAGTAATAGCTTAAATAAACACAAAAAGTTATTCATGTCGGCATGCAAATCACACATTTTCACTTGCTTTTCATGCTCATGTAAATTTTATTTAATCAGTCAAACCTCCATGTTCTGGCTTTCTCCCTACCTGCGCCGAATCTGCCCTACAAGATTAACATATAAATTCTGTGATTTTTTTTGTCTGTTTCATATTTGTTTTTGAATAAACATTTATTAACTGATTTATAGCATCCGCTGTAACTTCTTACCATGGCGTATTACAAGTATGAGTCAAAGTCAGACATCGAACACCCAACTCATAGAAGGATCGGAGTGTGGCAAGACTGTTCCCAATAGAGTGTCCTCCTTCCACGGCAATCACTCCAGCAATCTTTCCTTCCTTATGTGCCTTCTCGATATCTGTAAGATTTATCAGTTGAAAACTGAGTGAGGTTAGATCAGAGAGTCTCATTTTGTTAACCCACGCATGGTTTTGAATTACCATCAGCGGAAAGAGCAAGGGTTAAATTTGCCGGGTATTTGGCAATAAGTCTCCGAATCAAATCAATTTGTTCCAGGGTAATCTGAACTGCATTGACATGTTGAGCCTTACATGGAACATAGGCAACCCAAAGCTGAAATGTATTGAATGACACAAAAAGTTGTACACAAAACTTGCTTTCTTTTCAGTTTCTCCTCAATTTTTCTTCTGAGAACAACTAATGGGCAGAATTCAGAGAAGTTGTTGATAATACCATAATAATAGGGATTACTGGTGGCACCATTTATATCAAATTATTATGGGCTCATCTTCCTATATCCAGAAGGGGTATCTATTAGTTGATTTTAGGGTTGGCCTTGCCCATTCAGTTCTTTCCAGAATTATTCCAACAATGATGGTGGATGAGAAGGTTATTAAAAAGGAAATAATACCTGAGCTCCAACCAAACCACGTCGCAAACGAGGCAAGTCAGTTTGAGACCAGGCACTTTTTGACCAAGGTGGAGTGGACCGTAGATTGGAATCGAAATTGAATTCCAGAAGTTGTCCATGCAAGAATGCCCTCAAATTCCAAGGCAAGTCGTTGTGTCTGCAGGAATACAACATATTATATTGCAATGGATGACATCACAACAATAAACTAAATATTAATGGAGTACCTACATCTACAATACGCTATAAGAGGGGAAAGAACAAGGAAAAATTCGGAGTATTCTTTTTAATCTGTATGAACACCACATTGGTACTACTAAATCATTAATTTGAACACCATTCAATCATCATCTCATTTTTTCCTTACGCAAGTGAAGGATTATCGAAGAAGGATGGTTTCCGCTTTCATTTAAAAAGACAACAGAGGAATAAACTAATACTAATCATATCCCGGTGGATAAAATCGGTTGAAACTGGAGCTGACATGTAATTTCCAGTTCTTCTTGAATAATTGAGACCAAACCGAATTGAAGAGCTCAAGGGTACTTTCAGCTATTTGACCGGGAAATATAAAACGGTAAATTAACCTTCAGCTTGCTCATCAAAAAATACAGTGCACGTAACGCAACTACGATAGTTTTTATGTATCATTTTTCATTGATCCATAGGTAATTGGCTCAAAATATGGGATATGAAAGCAGGACAAAGAAAAGTCACTCAACAATTTGGTGGAGAAGTGAAATGGGAAACTTCCGCAGTCAATTTTAATCTAACGAGTAGTTCGGTGCCGCTTTAACTTGAACAGGACAGTAGTTAGTTTCGAGTTCTCCTCCAAGTCCCAAACCAGTTTCTACAATCATGTTTGAGAGCTATTCTGCTATACTACTTATAAAATGGGCTAATTTTGGAAACAAAACTAGTTCAGCTTATAAAATGTTTCCGTCATTCACTTCAATCATTCATCCCAACTGAAATAATCATCAATGTAACAACAAGCCATAAAACTCGAGAATTATTCTCAACTGACAGAATTCCAAAATGACAAAACTTTGTGTTTTTTATATCTTCAAAACAATACTAAAGTAGAAAGTTAAAAAGAAAGTATTTTACTTTTTATATTCTTCCTATATTTTACTTACTTCCACGTATGGTAGGTACCTGCATGGCATTACATTACAACAACCATTACAATAATGTTAGCTGGTTCAGTACATTTTTATATTCCGTAACAAAAACGCAGCTATGTAAAAAAAAAAATACACGAAAAAATATGAACAATATCTCTACACAAAATTCAGAAAGAAGAACAAGATGAAAAGATAGCAAGTTGAGGAAAAATTTACACTAAAAAAGTACTTTTCATCGAGATCAAGTTTCTTTCTCTGGAGCTTCTTTTTTCAGCTTGCTCTTCCACTCGCTCCTATTTTAATATGAATCTTTTCTCAAATAAAGTTTTGTTAAGAGTAGCGACTCGCAGTTGCAAGGAAGAAAAAATGAGAGCGAAACAAAGAAGGCGTGGAGGCGTATTATCAGAGAAAAAAGTAAAGGTGTATTACTTAATACTGTGTACATGCACATGTGAGCTATATCTCTATGATGAATGGACGGACGACTTATGTACATCATGAGCTCATAGCCGTACATCACAAGATTTTTTCATCAAAGCAATTCTTTCATTTTTTCATTGGCTAGTCTGCGCTGCAACATGAGAAGTTCCGTGAAAGATTCTTTCTCCACTACATTTTTTAACCGGATGGAAACATGGTGAGCAACCAACATCTAAACTTGGTTTTGTTGGGATCTGTTTTGTATGTGGTTTTGTAAGTATTCATGGTTATATGATATGGAAGGGTAGATGCAAACGAAACTATGTAGCTCGATAGCTGCTGCCCTTTAAACTGGTTGAGGTTGCTGTCAAGCTCTAGCGACTTGAGACATTCATGGTAAAACATTTATAGTGTAGCTGCTGTGATGTGATGCAATATGCAATTATTTTCTTTTTCAACACTCCCATGTTTTCTAATGTCATTTTTTCTTGTATATTGCAAAAATTTTGGGTATAAATACAGCAACATTTTTTTGTAATTCAGCATACCCCATAAAATACTTTTTATAGCAGTTTCTATGCCTGGTTTACCCACCTGTTTTGTAATCTCAAAGTAGTAGCCCGTCGAAAATAAAAAATACATGGGAAAAGTTGAAAATAACTTTCAGCTACCTGCAGAATATTTGATGGTGATGTCTGATGTGATGTGATTGTCAGTGAGGTATAGTGACAGGACAATATTTTTTCTTGGGAGAGCAACTATTTTTTTTTCGGGGACAGCACCCACTACTACATGGATTATCCGAGAGAGTACATGCATCAAAAAATGAGGTCGTTTGTTAAACTTTTGCTACACATCTTAGAATATGTGACCTCGTGCTTAAATGAAAACTTGAACTCGATCATTTTTCATCATAAAAATATGAGAGCTTCACTCAACCCTTCAACTCCGTACATTTGTTCCTTTTAGCATGCATGTGCAGTGGATATTTGTGTGTGACAGTCAAAATAACGTACATATATCTGAGTTTTGCTATTTTTGCCAACATGTCTACTTTCAAATTTCGATACCCTCCTCTCACGAAAGGATAACGAAGAAGATTCTATTTATTTTCTGCTCCTTTCATTTTATATACATTGAATCGGAATTTTTGTTGCTTTACAAGTTGAATGTGGAGGTAAATACGTACACTACCTAATATGGTAGGAGAGTCTAGGTGTATATATTACAGAAATTTTTAAGGAATGCATTTTTTCTTCAACAAATACAGTTTCCTATTTGCTTTTACTTGCCACAACATATACATTTATGTCTTGTGGAAAGAAAACAAGATTTAGGAAACCTTTCTCTTTTTTTGGAGGTTTCTTTCGTCTTTTTTTTGAGTATTCCATGAGTAAAAGTAACTCCTACTACTTTTTCTCCTCTTTGACTTGACGTATGACTGTATAGCTTTGGGAGATGAAGAGAAAGCATCCTTTTTAGAGAATATGACTTCAAAGGATCCATTTATAATCCATAAATCGATTGCGTACGGCATATGCACACGAAGAATACAAACATACCAATACGCACGACTGAGCAAAAGTTTATAGGAAATTCAGAGAAGTGAAGAGAGGAGAGCAACTTACTTGAAGCCAAAGAAAAAGATGATGAACAAGAGTCAAAAAGTAAAAAACCGAGAGAGAAAGCTGAGACACAAGAGGAGGAAGGGAAATGGTTGAAACTAAACATGGAAACTGACTTTGGTGGTTGGTGTAATCCTTAGAAAATCTGTTCCTCCATCACTCTCTCCCATTCCCACTTTTACTCTTACCCTTTTTTTGTTCAAGCGAGAGCAGCAACTGTCATGCATAAATATGAGTTGAAAACAGAATAGAGAAAGTAAAAGTGAGATAACATGCACATACATTACCCGTCAATTAAGGGGCTTTCTTTCAGTAGCCTTTGAACGAGAAGGTAGAGCTTTACTTCATCATCTGAAGTGGAGGAGGATGCCGCCAACTCTTCAAAAAGTGAGCCGCTTCTGCCGGGACCACTGCCACCAACAACATTGTTCCTGCTGCCAACCTTGTCAAAATCTGCGACGTTGGCAAAAGTCAATCTTGAGGATTGGTTCAGGAGACCTCGTTGCTCATGAAGGTTATTATTATTGAATGAGGAGGCGGTGTGGAAGGATGAGGAGTTTTCTAAAGAATCAATGCCTTCAGGAGCTCCTTCAACACTTTCCTCAAATTTATCCAAGGCTTCTTCATCTTCCTCCTCTTTTCTGTTAACTATTTCGTTTTTCTCTTCGTCAGCTTCCCGGCTTGCCCTCATGATGCTGCTCTTACTGCTACCAGAAGTGGCAGCGAAGCCAATGTCATCATCATCATCATCACCACCACCATCCTTCCCTTTCATGTTTGCAAGATGCTCAAACTCTTGCATTTTTATGTCATTATTCTCATTCCTCAACTCCGATGGAGAAAGTTGTAACTCTTGTTGAATACCCTTTTTGTCTCCACTTTTTCCTCCTTTTGAAACTGATTTCCCCTTCTCAAACTTCTCCAGAATTCCCATATCCATCCCAGCAAATGCTTCTGCGTCTGATTCAGAAATATCCTTCCCGTTTACAAAAGATTTTTGAAAATTCTCAATGGCTTCTTCTGTCTTTGAATTCTTTTCTCTGTTTTTCTTTTCACCAAGCCCATATTCATGATTTTTTTCCCTCACGCTACCAACTTTTCTTGATGCAGCACCAGTGGCATTAATGCCATATTTAAGACTACGAGCAGCTCGCTCCCGACTCTTTTTCCGGGAATGTGGAGAACCAGAGCCCATGTGAAGATCAAAGGTTGAGGAAGCTGTTTTGGGTGTTGTGGTGGGTTTTGTCCTTCCAAAAAATGCTCTGCCATCATCATCATTATCATTTCTCCTGTCACTTTGCTCAAATTGAATAGTCTTCTGTACAACATTAAATGAATTTGTCTTTCCTGATTTTTCTTTGTTTTCACCAAGCTGCGGGTTGGTGGGATGATGATGAGCTTCGACGAAAGCGGTTGTCCTCACATCCGGGTGAGGGTATAACTCTTTGTTTCTCTCAACAAAGTTTGGAGGAGATTGAGACAATTTCAGTAATGAGATGGGTTGAATGTTCAAGACCAAAATTAAAAACAAGAATGCAGTCATTGTCTTCGTAATTGCTGAAGTTAAGCAACTGCCTTTTGAGCTAAAAGTGTTGTGCTGGAATGCAGCCATTGTGATGACGTGAACAAACTTTTTCTCCACGTTGAAAAAATGCAAGCCTGCACAGTTGACAAGTCGAATGGCATTTGGTATGTTGATAGCGTCGTTCCCAGTTTTTTCTAATTCTTAAAAAAATTTATAGAAATTAGATTCCAAAAAAGGAACTTTTCTATTATAACACGTAATCACATCTAATATGTCAGTTGACATAATTTAGTTTGTTTAATTTCTTTAACTGGATACATAATTCTTCCATCTACATTCGATTGTAAAACTTGACACTCAAATAAATTTTGCAAATGACGTATTAATTTAGCAACTCACCTGCAAAAATTGAGGATTCGTTTCTTTTTTCCGTGCAGCTGGTAGGCTGTGTTGTGATTCCAGGCTTCTGTGTGAAAAACGCGTCAGGTCACTCACGGTCTACAATAATGACTAAAATTCAGGAGTCAACATAACGTGCCTACGTAACAACATGGATGGTCTAAAACTTTTTTGTTTTTACGTAAGCTATGCCATCCTCCCTATCCCGAGGTAATGTAATGTAATATGTAATGTAGTCGAGTGAAGGAAAATGGTTTTCCTATCGCTACACAAACGTATTATGCAGTTTACGGATGTAATGTACATACATATGACCTAAAATACGTGATCCCCGATCAGCATGGGTGTTCTATGGTCCCTTGAGTGTTCCTTCTAGCATATAATAGTTATATAAGAGAAGAGCAATATAAATAGTGGAGCAAGAGTAAAGTGATGAACCAAAAGACTTCTTGCCGGAACCATGGTACAATGAAAACAATGCCTGATCCCCTATAGTTTCCTTTCTCTCTGTAGGTCGCAACTTTGCTCTATCCAATCTCACTTAAAGTGGCAACTAAAAACAAGGAACAGACGTAAACACTGCGGAAGATAACACTTGCAATTTGTAACAGGGCTCGGAAAAACACGTCTGAGATTAGCGGAAGGATGCGCAAAATCTTGGCATTATTTTCAAGTCAAGTGAACATTCAATGAGTAAATGGAAAGGAGGTGAGGTGAGAGATCGAGATCTCAGCTAGTCTGACTTGCGATATTATTATGGTCGGCATAATCGCCGATGGCTTCTCACACGCGAGGACCACCTCACTTGTGTACTGCTCCGGGTATGGCGTTTTTACTCACATTATGCAACCAACCTTGGCCATATCTAGTTAAGGATATGGAAGAGCAGACGAAGCTATTGTTTTTATGGATAATCTCACTTTCTCCTAGAGCTTCTTATATAAGTACACATGTCCCAATACCCGATTACATTGGTTTATCACGGGATAGCGAGGAAAGTGTAAAATCTAAGAAAATTCCTTTGTTTTCATTTATACAAAAATCTACATTACAACTTGGCGTACATGTACCTTACAGCAAAAACCAAACCACTGTAAAACCATGTAAGCTTGCGACCGCAACGGTAAACGATTTTTCCCATGCATATATTTTTCTAGTGCTTACATTATTTCCTTGAATTTTCGTTTTATTACCACTACGACGACCACACACACAGGCACACTATCTCCTTTAAACGTTAAAAATTGCATAAACTTGTTGGATAAATTCCCACCTGAATGACTTTTATATGGAACGGATACAAAAAGGAGAGAGGGGGAAAGCACCACACAATTTTTTCCGGTCTCAAGAGCAGATTGAACAAATTTTTCGTTGGTGAAAGTAAACCTATATATGGGAGGTTGGTTGATTGTATACAAAATGGATTGATGATATGATGGCGTGGTTTGGTTGAACGTCTCCACCTCAGCCAAGAACGCAGAGGGTGTAGATCACAAAGAGGAGCAGTAGCTAAATAGAAGATAACACTTGAAAAAAGTGAAAAGGAATGAGATGCGAGCTTTCACCGGTTTTGATGGGCTAGGCTCGAGTCGTGTAACAAATGGTGGCAAAGTGATTGGCCCCTTTCCTATCAGTTTTTACTTTTTGTTAGAGACTTTCCATTTTCTTACTATCATCGTGTCTTCGTATCGCGATGAAAAACCTGGTGAACTGAGCTGACTTACACACTTTTACCTGTATCCTAATAGCATGTGGATGGATTCTATTGTGTAGTTTCTATTGTGCTGGTTGTTGATGTTTATCTACAAGACAAGGAGCAGGTTTATTGTTTCCTACTGTGTTGTTGACTCTTCATGATGTAGTGCCTTACTCTGAAATATATCAAGTGGAAGTTGGATGTGATGGTAGGGAAAAAAGATGCGGAATTTTGTTGTATTATATATTTAGGAATCAAAAAGTTGACGGAATGGAAGACATAAGCGGATATAGGAGGTATAATATGATACGATATGACGCCGGTTTCCGCTTCACCTTACTTTAGGAATTGTTTGTTTCATCTTTTATTTGTGCAAGCAAGTCCCACCTCCAACCAGCTATTAAAACCGGATGGTGGTGGTGGTGTGGAGAAAGTATGTAAAAAGCTTGAGTTGGGACACACTCAAAAAACAAGGCGAGGAGAAGGGTTCTCCGCTGCTTTGTAACAATAACAAGCTACGATTACCAAACTACGGTCTAACTAAAGGCGTTCCTTTATCAAGGTGTGCTTTCTGATGTTTTTAACGAAAACGAACAAATACAAACAGTGGAGCAGGGAGCTAAAAGATGTATGCCCAGCAAGAACTACTGCATTATACAATACAAAACTGGGATATCACTTGTATCGTTTGAGAACACATGATAATATTATGTGTCTATCTGCATTGTGCAGAAGCTCACGAACCGAATGAAAGACCATCAAGGTAACTTTTTGTTGGTTTTATCTTCTCCGTAGAGACAACAGGGATGGGTAACATACGAGCTACAACCAACCCTAGCACCTTTAGTTAAATACTTTCACTGCTTTCATCTTGGCGTGTGTGAATGAGTGGAGCCTTCAACTGGATAATGTCCTATGGTCCAGGGGTAGCCAACAAACAAGAGGATAGTGCAATAGAGACAAATAGAATGGATGTATAATGCAATGGTAAAATGATGGTAAGTGCCTATAACACGACCATACCAAATGGGCTTCAACTCTCCCTTCATCAGTCTCTTTTTCTCTTCCAATCCAATCCACTCCGTTCTCCATGAATTCTGAGATGAAATGAATCCTGAGATGGTGAGAACTAAATTTTTAATGATTTGATCTTTGATTCTTCTCGGGCACGAGCATTACCTTTTATGACCACAACATTTTCTCTCACTTGCCGCGAATAGTTAATGGGCTCACTGTTCTGGATACTGAATCTTTCCTCTCCTTCCACTCGAAGAACTGGGCTTCTACTACCCCTTCCAGCTCGTTTTCTCATTTGGGTTATTTTTTCCATGCTGATAATAGAAACCTTTGAAATGGGAATCTTATATGCCACATTAGTTTGTATTAGCAGTCCACAAAAAGATCAAGTGGAAGGTGTGCCGTGGAGCCTGCCCCTTCACTTCATTTCAGCAGCTCCTTGAGAATGCTGATAACCGAGTTAGAGTTGGATTGGAATCTTACTTTCATGTGGAGAGATACGGAAAATATGTATTTCGCACGAGTTTTTTTTTCAGATGAGACTAATGGCGAGTAAAAACATCTTCTCAAAGATTTTTCTCACTTCATTCCCATTAGGCTGGGAGAGGATAAGCACGTAAGGGCATACAACTTTTAGTTAATAAATGCATGAGCGGATAGCGAATATTATATTCATTCATTATTTCATTACACCACAACACCAACGCGTGATGGTGGCGCGGCGGTGTGATATTGTGATGGGCTCAGAGGAAAGTAGGAAGATTCCTCAATACCGCAAACTAACAACAAGAAGTTTTCTTGTTGTGTGTAAACTTGATATGCCATGGGAAGACCACTTTACGAAAGTTGTTATCTTCAACTTAGTTCGGTATAATAACAACGTGCATAATAGGTACGCCATATCATTATGAAGAGTCGTGGAGAAGAGGATGAAGGGATAAACCGCACATATCTACTAAACTTAATGGTTTTAAGATAATATGTAATATCTACTCAAGGATATTACTACTCAAAGGGTGGTGTATCATTGTTGGTGTGTAGAAGTGGGAATGGAATTTGTTTACGTAGCACGTCTATCGCGTGTCTGCGTTATGCTGTAGACATGCGATTCACAAGACAAAGTTATGCTTAAAAAAATTTCCATTAAAATTTTTCATGAAATCAAATGCTTTACCAGGTGTGTCTCCTTACAAATTTTGTGAGTTATAGAATTATTAGCGTGTTCATCTTCAGCTAGTTAAAATTTTTGTACCTACGATATTAACAGTGTTTACGTTGAACTTTAGCAAAAATAAAAGTTAAAAATGAATCATTAACGCTTTAACTAACCAAATTGCAATTTGCTAAAACATTAATGACGTAATTTGTCTTGCAACGTGGTCTGCTAGTAATCAACTGCAAACCATTATATTCTCGGTTGCAGGTACATAATTTTGTGGTAAATCTTGTAAAAGAGAAACCTCATTCTCATTTATTACACTTTCCTCATTCCCTTTCTCCCGGTTTTAACCAGAATGAATGCGATAGCATGCTCATATTCATCATTGTACATAATTTATTAGGAAAAATATGTAGCGTCAAATGCCCCTTAGAAACTAGTAGACCAGTCTATGTCCGCAATGGTTGCTTCAAAGTTGGGCAACATATTGGTTGTTTGTAAGCTTCTCCTTGTGTTTCCATCCATGTCCAAGCGAAAATTGAAATCAAATATGAAGCTGTGTTAGGACAGTAAAAACCGCAAGTCTCTCAGGGAGCTATGCTATCTGGTCATCTTATTTTTGGAGACGTGACTTGTGACTAGCACTCAAATTTAAAATATAATGAGATGCGACCACATAATACATATACAACAAAGAGGATGGATGAAAAAGCTCTGTTAAAATTTGGGGTACTTTAGACTGCCACTTTGTCTATACATTTACACAAAGGATGCCTTTTTTACTACGTGTAACAACCCATGTTCCCTCACATAATGCAGGTAACTCACATCGGGGCAATCTAATTTATTGTGTGTCAGCTCATTCATTTCTCATGACTGTCTATAGTGATACTATTAAATATTAGGGAGCTGTGCTCTGTAACAGCTTCCTCGTACGAGCCAACACTTAAAAAGGTTTGAGAGTCGAAAGATGGAAGTGGGAGTGAAAAGCGGAGAAAGATTGAGAGGCAGCATAAACACGGTGTACAATGTGAGTCCAGAGCCAAACTGTATTTCTTAACCTAACTTGACTTTATGATCACATAGGGCTATCAAAAAAGTTGCAAAGATTTCTCACCTCCCAAGACATCAAAACACTTGGAGTAGCAGTTAGACAAAAAGAATTCTCGGCTGGTTAAAGAAAACCCTATAACTTTGAGAGAAGCTGCTGCTTTCTCAGCATTTAACGAGGAAGTACATGCATATAATCTCTGGTGTTTCTCCACCTCCGCTAGGATAAATTCTTTTGGACTTTTCCCTTTGGATTTTTATACACACTAACAATTTTTTTATAATGGTGGGGTAAAATGGTTTCTAGTATATTTATATGAGAATTGTAGATAGTAGATTCTAACCATAATCCCGGAAAAGCAGGTAATATTTTAAATTATTTCCTAGTCTCATATCTTCCATCTCGTGCGAGCTTTTGCAAATACTATTAAATTGTAAAGCCGTTAGTTTGCAGTGCTAAGCATGCTTGTGTTATCATGCAGGTGAGTATACATATACTGGGGAATTTATATTCATTCTTGGGTTGCCTTCCCACACTGATTTCAGATTTCAACTCTTGTACTTTCTCTGCCAAGTGTAAAATCACTAATTTCTTGGCAGTGGAGTGGTGTTTCCTTACGCATCACCTTTAAAGGATTGCTACAACCTTACTTTGATATTATATAATATTATCTGCAGGATATACGCTGAAATCAAAGCAACTCGACCAACACATTTCAAAGACGTACAAAGTCACTACAACAGGATATAATTTGATCAGATTAGATGAAAGTTAATTGGTTGTCCTACATCTCTACTAAACAACTAAACTAAACTAAGGAACAAACTAAAATACAACGCTATACTTATATCTATCTATGTAATGCATTTAAAAATATTTTTAATCCGACACAAGTTATGGCAGACGTTTTTAAGCAGTTTGCATTGGAAAGTTGAAGAGTTTGCATATTATATGATAGGCTTATGCGTTTCATGTCTTGGTGTAAATAAAAATATAATTTTTTTATTTACACCATACACCCATAATCTCAAATCAGGTATGTGACCATTACGAAATAGCAGCGGGGGCATTACAAGAAATTATATTTTGACCACAGATATACTGCTAAGTTTAGTTTCACAAACTTAGCATAAAAAAATCTATGAATTACTGAACAGCAGTCAAATAAGGCAGGAATAAATCACTTATCATGAAACAAACATCACAAGGTAAAGACGGAGGTAATTAAAGATGGCCCAAAGGTTCAACTTTTTGAATTTTGCTGAAAATTTGTAGGATGATAGATTTTGATGGCGTAGCTTACGAATCATTTTGATAAGCGGCGAAAAATGTTACCATAAATCACGAAGTGAGAATAAATTTCTCGTAATTATTGCAGATTCGTAAAAACGCATCAAAATCTATCATGCTACAAAAGCAAAATCGGAGAAAGTTTGAGGCACCTTTGTATATACCGTTTTTATTTATCTGATATACAAGTAGAATATTTTAATCACATGAAAAATTTGTGAAGAGACGTCGAAATAGTCTGTTTTATTCCAAAATCTATTTCGTTCAACTTTTGACTTTTGGATGGCTAATTTTAGGAGATAACTTTATTTTTATGCTAGTGTTCACAGGACTTTTCAACAAGTCACAGCCCTCCTCTTTCCAAATTCATCAATCTGCTTGAGATTTTTATGTGTACTCATCGCGTAAAATTCTTACAATTATTCAGCATTTACGAGGCTTGATTTAATGCGCTATATAATGTTACACAGCATTGTCCTTACCTAATCATTTATGTATCTGGCAAACCCCTCAAAAATGGTATCGCTCAACCATGAAAGTGGAAGTCTAGCCTGAGCAGATTTTGTAATACTCCACTTTATCGATATTTGGGTGCCCATTATACCTCATTTGTTTTCATTTTAGCCGCTAATGCAACTACTGTTGGAAATTGGAATTGGTTAGCGTAGCCTTGTAAAAAAGTAATACGAGTGGTATAATAGGGTAGACAGAGTGTCGATAAAAAGTATGGTTTGTGATAGTAAACCCGCATCAGGGCAGAACTCCCATCCAAGCATTGTATCCCGACATCCTGTGTGAGTCGACTTCTCATAAATGTTCATGTAATGAAATAAATATGCGCTTTCTCTTTCTTTCTCCTTTAAAAATCCCATTTCTTGAAGAAAATGTTTGTGAAAGACAAGACGAAACTGTATACATGGCTTTCTCAAGTTTCCGTAGCCTCAGCAGCTCTGATAACAAAAAGTAAAAAACAATGCTGCAATAACAGTATTTCCCTGTGATTTATCTGCAACCGTGCATTATAGCACCGTAAAAATATAATATTCCTCTCGTATTTTCGTCTTAATTTCCTGGTGCTCTCTCAAAACACAATCGGAATACAGATATTCATGTGTAGAAAATGGAGGAAGCAAAAAGAAAAGGTTTTGGACCACTTCCGCATCTCTAGATTACACAGACTACTCAACTTACATAACCTTGAGCTGATGCATGAGCAAACAATATGGACATAATATTTCTTCGTAATTGTTGTACAAATGGCTTCATTATGGGAGGTTTGGAAAGGAAATCAAAATCTATCGTTTTGTTACTAATTGTAAATCTTTCCTCAAAAAATCTCGTTCTTTTTATAAATTCACACACGATAATACAATACTTTATCAAGTTTCAATATGCAGGAGCATTATCGTTATACTTCATGAAACCAAAGTATATGTGTTTATTATTCTTAAATTGATAGTAAATACCAGAATAGGTATGGTATTTCGCTGTCATTCTACCAACGTCAGCAGCATTGGATTTCAATTGAAGAAAGACTTGAATTTTAAACCTATAAATCCCTTGTTTTGCTACAGGGGAAATTTGATTGTTTTTAGCATAAAAAGGACAACAGAAAAGTTTTGTAAATGACCAACTATATAGTGATTTAAAAGAGATTAATTTAATGTACTACGCAAGTTGAGAGTGGAGAGCGTCATAGCTCATGAAAGTTATTTTCTGGGAAGCCATTATCTAGATTCGAGAGTCACTGACATATCTTCAAATGCTCATGAAGCCTGACCATTAGCATGAGAAGTGTAAGTAATTAAGCTGATGCATACACATCATCGAGCATGTTTCCTTTTAGGGCTCTCCAGTTTTTGATTCATTCAAATGAATGGCTCATCTAAACTAATGAACGCAAGTAATTAGCACAACCTGTCTCGATACAGAAGAGTAGAGAGAGAGAAAACGAGGAGGAGGAAACACCATTGAAATGATTGCTCTTTGCCTCGTGTGCTCGCTCAAAGCAGGAAAGTGGCTTTAGGTGGAAAACTAAAATGGATTAAATAATGCACTTTTCCCTTGGACAACTTTTCACATTTTGACAAAACGACCCATTTTCCTTAGATTTTTAATGAAGGCAATTTAATTTTCATAACTGACAACGTTACTCTCTCTCTCTCTTCTTTTCCTGTCTCACAGTAAGTTTTCAAGGGAAAATGTTATTTTTCCCAGCTTTCTCAGATGAGATGATGGTTGAGGCTTGTGTACCTTCACACCATCACACACACGTACACAAAGCATCCTTGCTCACTGACTCTGAGTACATGAAAGAAATACGAGATGTTGGGGAGTGGTTTGGTGTGGTATGAGGATGCGAGTTCTAATATGGAAGAGGGGGAAAGATTGTGTGTCAAGCATTCACCATACCATCTCCATTTTTGGAGTTCCATCTCCTTCGTTATTATTCCATTAATTTTGACTTGAATGTCTTTACTGTCACGCTATTGGAGCAGTGTTATTCTTTATAAAGCGGAGTCAAGCTGAAGCCAAGCTTTTTAGGTATTCATCATGAAATGTCGCACCAGTAACTACGCAAAAAATAGGCTAAACTTTTCCAGCCCGGTACTTGCTCTGCTAGTTTCCAGCCGAGCTGCCATAAACTCGAGATAAAGTTAAAAGGGGAGGGAGACATGCACTGGATTTTTTGGGAGGAAAAGCACAGAGGTTGTAAGCTTCACCTGACTCACGTAACCCGCTGAATAGAACTGTGTAAAGCTAAGGAGAATAGTAATTAGATTAACTAGCTCACGCTAGATTTATGAAAGGGCCGGCCTGTCCGTCTAACATCTTCCGCGGTCTATAACAATATGAAAATAGAGTTGAGCTGGATAGGTATAGTAGAGAAAGTGTGCGACAAATTTTAGACATGTTATGTGTAACAGAAAGAAACTGGGATGGAAATAAGTATGTATATCAAACGTTTTTCCCTCACAGGCTCGTTTCTCCAGCTTTTTGAGGCTTAAAGCGAGTTTTCATCCCACTCATTAATGTAATGTGTTTTCTCTCGAGGAACAAAGTAACCAGTCTAAAAAATCAGAGTTGATATCTAAATGAGAGCAAGATTACGCTACGCTCTGGGTCAACCAAATTCTATTCTCACAACGGTGGTGGCAACAAATACGAAGTTGTGAGATATTACTTCTCTGTTCCTAACTACTCGTTTTACTCCACATTAGAAAACCTGGAAAGAAAAGTATATACTCACTCACGTATCTACTTTTACGTGTGGGTCGACAAACATCATGGTTGGTGCAGCCAAAGTTCAAGAAAAATAGTTTATACAGATTTCGTTTTTTTCTCTCTTGAAAGTAAGCTCTCCTCCATCCAAGAGTCCCCATCATGTATATTTCGAGAATGGAAGTATTTTTGGCAGATATCCACCAGTAATCCTCCACTCCGTGCGTCTCAAGAAAAACATATTTCATGTGTGTCATGCAACCCAATGGAAAGAAGAATGGCTTTTGAGAAGAGAAAAGGAAAAAATCATTTTTCGACATTGTTAAATATTATATGCATCCATTTTCTCGTGCATTATGTAGATATGGATCTTTTTTGAGGTGTGATGTGTTGTTGCTTTCACTTTTGGCATTGCTACTTTCAGTTTTCTGTTTTCTTCCTAGTCCATTAGGTCAACAAGACAATCAATCAAGTTGGAGGAGAAAGGCTGTTATAAAAAGAACTCTCTTGTGAGCCAGCGTGTCAAGTATGCCTGTCAAAAACGAAGTGCTTCTATCTCTCAAGAAAAATATAACTTGTCATTGTAACCATGTCTTTTGTGGAAGAGTTGCACAGGCTGTTGTTCTATGCATCAAGAAAGGTCTCATGATATCAAGTGATCGACTTCAAAATAATATATGATGGTCGAGGAGTATGTATGACACTCAATATTCTTGTAGTTTCGAGGTGTACTCTCTTTTCGTTGTGACAAGGACAAGATGATCGTAATAATGATTTTATACTTTGCTCGTAAACTTGTAAAACTACAATGCCGTCCTTGCAAATAAAACTATTGATAATAATTTTTCATATAATATAGGTGGTAGTCTTCTCCATTGTGCATTAGTTTGTTTATAAAATTGCAAAATTTTCGGTATCCCAATATGTAATAGAATAAAGGAAAACAATTTATTTTGGTGTATTTGAAACTCTCCTTGTATATTTCATTTGAAATATCGTAGTCGTTTGACATCGCATGAGTTATGGTGTGTAGCAGATTTTTTTGCAATCAAATAAAGAAATAGCATGGTTGAATAAATGTACGACGATTCAACTGCTGCTGCTACCTTTTATCCATCTCCAGATGAATTCTGTCCAGCAGACTCCTTTGAATAAATCAAAAAGAACATGACAGCCAATTTCTCATTCGGCAAAGAAAAATCCATTAATGAGCATGACATTCATGGAATGAGCAAACTTTTGTAGTCATAAGTGAGTCAAAAAGATCTTAATGATGGGAGGCAGCTCCAAGAGCTCGTTCCTTCGGTTTGGAAACATAGACTTTATTGAAATGGATTCATACATATATTACACATAGATAAAGTTATACAAGTTTGCAATACTGATTGTAATGAACATATTATTATTCCTTCCACAATCTTTTCAGTATATAATGATACTAGCAAATTTTTATGTGAATACTCCTATATTACTTATGTACAAACTCTGGTAACTTTTTTTTATATACGGAAGAGTTTCTAAAAAGTTTCTGCACAACTCTATATAGTATAATATATTATGCACATAATGTACATGTAATGAATAATGATTGATTTAAACAAACTGATTGATTCAAATTCATAGTATACGCGTTTTACAATATAATTTAAAGGTTATGTACACACATATATTACAATTTTGGAAGTAATCAAAACATCATGAATGATCCTATTTTTTGCATCATAAACTTACAATAATTTATAATAATATTGCATGAAGTATAGAATATCTAGCTATATAATACAATAATTAATTAGTTTTCATTACCCGTAATCTGTATATTTTTGGTTTGTTACACTACAACGTCAACACATGGAAGAACTAAGTTAAAATTATTTTTCAAAAATGAATTATAATATAATGGTGTATAAGTATAACATTGTCAATATATCTAACTATAATGTCTTGATATCTCTTTGTAAAATTTTTCGCTAAATGAATCCATACTAAACTATCAACTGCCACTCACATTTTTTCTCTCTACCGCTCTAACTTCCAAGTTTTAAAAAGGGGTAAAATTAATCTAGTTTTGATTGAATAGTGCAATACAATAGTTACGGGATTTTGATATAGTTAATGAAAAGAACTAGCTTCAATAATAATATCCATCACGTTACCCTGACACCGTAATATATATCAAGAGAGCTTAACAATAGCAACCATTTCCTTAAATGACAACGACAAGTATCAACAAGCGCGTTAGAAATAATTATCTCCAGACACACACCTACTTTCTTCTTCAAAACCCCCGCTGAAACTCTTTACCCCCACTTAAAACTACTTTGAGCACTTTTTTTCTCCCGTTTCTACACAGCACAGAGAGTTATATACTTTCTACGTGTAAGTTAAT
>LJIJ01000393.1:0-124824 GCA_001718145.1 Orchesella cincta
TGGGACGTATCACAAGTATAACCCCGGTTAATCAAAAAGTACTGGTGGCTACGGATAGCGCCACTACTACTTACGGCTATCTGGGATACAGTGTTTAATACTTAAGACGGCTTCCTGAAAAACTCCGCATTGTCTGAAGTATTAAAACAGCTTATGATTACAATGCTGCCTAATACACTAAAAAGTATTGAGTTGGCCTCCACAATTCAAAATAAGAGTAGAATTTTACGAGAAATATTTTCTTCTCAACATTGCACTCCATAAAAAGTAAATCTGATCCGCCACAATTGGGGAATCTTTATTTTATATTGCTGCGGTGATATGGTATTTAGAAAGTCGTGGTATATTTAGTTTTGTAGGTATTAAAAGATAGATGTCGATCAACTGGCTCATTTTGTGCCGGTAGTGGGTCTTAGAAGCCAAACGGTTTAATTATTATAATGAAGGGTACCAGAGAGATTACATACTGAAAACTACAAATTGTCTCCAAGGAGGGCCATAGAATTTTTACATCATGTATTGATTTGTAAATTGGATATTATGATTGTTGTATTGGATACGATTAATTTAAAAATTGGTGAGGTTGCTTATCACTTCTCTCTAATTTTTTCTTTCACCCTTAACTAGCTATACTAGGACCTATAGAACGACGAGTTACGGGCAAAGTATGAGTAGGAAGCCTTTGTGGGTGATTAAGAAATCCTTCAGTAGTTTTTAAATCGAAGGTTGATTTGTGGTAATATTATTTTGGAAACTATCTAATGTTCATAAAATATGATTATTATTATGATACCTTTTATATGTTTTTAAAAACAGTATTTTTGGGCACGAGAGTATCCATTGTATGCATTTGAACAAGATTGATAATCATACACTCAGTTGTGTTACTTTATCGATGCTTTGGCTAACATTGTTGTTTTTACTTTTAACAGCAGAATTTTGTTACAAATACTGGAAATTATGATGCGGGAATAATGTTTCCTTGCCGATTACACAGTTTGGTGAACGAATTTTGTTCACAATCATTCATATTGTGTTTCTAGTTAAAAAGACCGGGTTTTTGTTCCGGCCGACCTGGTATCTCCAGGGATTTTTTGTTGCCACGGCCCCGGTGGCCGTCCCTGTTACGGCCATGTATTTATTTCTCCATTACAACTTAACATTTAATACGGCCTCCCCCGTCCAGTGTTGAATATAAATTCTAAATTAAATTTCATTCAGCCACTTATGATGAACAAAATTTGTAATCTATAAGAAACGGATGAATGAACGCATTTTAATCTTGATTATGACAATTATTCATAAGACAAAACATAATTTCCATGCACTTGATTATTGACGACCCTGCCTGCAAATTGACCAGTGATAGGGCTAAGCAGGGAATCTGTTGGTATAGTGAGACATAAAGAATATGAATGTTTTTGGAGGAAAGTCTCCGTCTGCAAAAATAAATGTACGCATCCCAAATACATTGTATGGATTTAAAGGTTAGTTTGGGGAGACGGAGTACCTGTTGAAAATACGGACTTTGAGTGCAGTTCTGAACAATGGGAACCCAACCTTCAAGCCACCAACGTAAAAGCGATGGAGATCAGGATGAAATTCCGATTCGTGGATTTATGCACAGAATTCTGGAATGGTATCACCATTTAGATGTAGGTGTGCATCTGAAAACGAAGGTTTTTCAACAAGAGGGCAATTATACGGTTGCCGATAGCATACACGATGTAAAAAAATTACACAACATAATATACATCACATGAATACTGATATTAGATAAAGATGGATTCATTATTTTTTGCAACCACTTTATCAACAGGATACATACACAATCGAATCAACAAATTTACCGATGATATGGATAATTACAGCCCCAGGCACTCCATTAATGTTAATGCTCCACAGACTTGCAGACATTTACGGATTTTATCACATGAATATTGGTGCACTGCTGCAACGAGAAATATCTTTAGAAACCAATCGAGATGATGAAGTGCATCATCTTATGCACCGAGGAGTGGCTATTCCAAGGGCTTTCATTTTTGAAATGATCCGAAAACAAATGGCACAAGTTTGTAGGCAAAAAGAACACAAAGGTTTTATTTTGACTGAATATCCTGCTACAATATCGCAGGCAGATGATTTCTTCAAACATGTTGGTTAAATTTAGCTATAACATTTATTCGATTTCATGCATTTGATAAATGCTACATTGCTGATGCTCATACATACCTGGTTTCCATTTTTTCAACAGATATATAAGCCTGACTTCATATTGCACATCAAATTGTCGGATAAGTTGACAAAGGAAAATCTCTACATTTATTTGAAGTTTCAAGTACGAGCTTCCAAAGTTTTGAGGAAACTTCATCCAAATATGCAGGGAGTGGCTATTGAGCAGAACCAAAAATTTAAACGGAACATTGATAAAATTAAGTCGAAATACAGCTCGATTTTTAAAGTTATTGATGGGTCAATGTCACCTGAAGAAGTGTGTCGAGACATCATGAAATGGATTGAACGGGCGGAAGTGATGCACAATCTTATGCCTCCTTTGTTTGTTGAATTACCATTGGGCGAAGACTACGGCCGTGGAAGTTTGAGTGTCTAAGAAGAGGCATGGAATTGCGTGTGGCTAGTTGTTACATATATTATTATGACGCATATTGCCAGACACCATACTTTAATAATTTAAAATAATTATTCAAGATTGCACGGAATAAAGAAAGGGAAAGTTTTCAAAATACTACCGAACACATGTGCTGTTAGGTTTTGGAATTATTACAAGCATCAGCTAAGCTATTATACATTATAAACGCATTGCCAAAATTATCACCTTGATCAGTCATTTTATTGCTGAATTCATACTTTACTTCATTAATTATGTAGCACATGATTATAATGATCCGCATGTACAACCCAAATGATTTTCACTAGATTACTAAAGAACAAGCTCCTTTCATTCAACTTTGTACCGATTAATCATATATGTGTAGGCAGCAAGTATTGAATAAATATTTCCTCTTGAACATCCATCAGCATGGTGTGCCTAAGTACATAATTTAAAGGGCTTATAGATAATATCTTTTACGATCCTATTGGTGATGATAACTGGCGCTATGTGTATAATAGGTAAATATTAGGGAATGTCGTCTAATTTCATTATGAAGAAATTTCCTGTCAGACTGACATTTTGCGAGGAAATTGCAGTCCCTCGGACTTTTGCAGCTCAGCCGTATTTGACATTCATCATCAATAATTTGACGTTCTCCGTGATATGAATGGATAACAGTAAATGTTGAAGTACAATTTATTGAATAGCTAACTGCTATTGCTCCTTTCACCACGCATTGTAAACATTGTCGTTTGTATGTACATGTACATGTATGTACAGGTACATGCTGCAGAAATATTTATTATGTGAAGAAAACTAACACATTAATCACATTCACAAGCAGTTCAAAAAAAAAATTCATAGGGATCGTCAGTTCAAACGACCGTTTTTAACTGAATGGGGGATTTTTGCTATCAATCCGAACAACGGTCAAGGCAGTTGAAGGTGCGTTTTGGAGTTGAAGAGCACAACCTACTTACATGCATTAAGAAACACATATTGTGTTCACGTTGTATCGCATTGAAAAATGGAAACATTTTCGTGCGCTAAACATTTTATGCGAAATTATAGAAATGCGATCTTTGTGAAAATTTTAGTTTTTATTACATCGCAGTTAAGTACAGGCCAAGAAACAGTCGACCTTTCCTACGCTAACACGTTCAAATCTTTAGTCGTAAATGTTACTAGTGAAGCAACAGATATTATGTTCCTATTCCTATCATCAGAAAATAGTTCTACTCATATGTTTGAACTGACTACTTCAGACAAGAAGCGCGACAATCCTCAATTTGTGTTTACTGACACCTCCAAAATGCCTAGAAGGAGCAGTTACTTTCCTAATGAGAAAGTGTCTCCTGTTGCATTAGGAAAGTTTTTTCCAACTTTTATGAATGTGGTTATTCTAATCAACTCTGAAAACTTCCCTAACAATACGGATCTAACTCTACTTCCTTTTGTTCGATCGGATTATGACAGTTTTATTGTCATTGGTGAAGAACAACTACTCAGGGCTTTCTTTGTAACTCCCGTTGGCTTGAGGTTGCGTCATAGAGTTGGACTCATTATAGAAGACTCAATGGAAAGCCCTTCGTCTGGATTTCTAATTGATCCACATATTTACAATGATGGCGAAATGGATTTAGTTTACTCAGTTCCGCACTTACATTTCAGAATAACTGGTAGAAATCTTCGTGTGTCTGCGAATACTTTGCGGCCTTACATTGTACTTCTTGGTACAGGAAACATTACTGGAGGAACCCACTACATGATGTTAACGTTGGCCGCTCTAAATTTCAATTTCACATTGGAGTGGGACATCAATCCTAGTCGCGGTAATGGAAAACTGGCAAAAGACGGTACAGCTAGTGGAATGCTCGGCGATGTATTGAATGGAAAAGCTGACATCGCTTTCATAGCTCGGTTGACCTTAGGTCAAGTTGGGGTCATTGACTTGACCACCTCAAATTATGTTGACACCCTTGTTTTCATGACTCGAAACCCGGAAGCACAGTTGGAATGGAATGCAGTGATTTACTTGTTTACAACAGAAACTTGGGGCATACTGCTACTTGTATTTCTTATACTCATTCCAATTTACTATTTAATACTGCAAACTGCTAACCGTTCAATACAGCCGAGGTCTTTCCAAGCATTTATGATCCCTTTTGGAATTCTTATTACTCAAAGTATTCCAAGAATTCCGGAAAAGGCTTATTTACTCACTCTCTTCTGGATGATATTTGTGTTGAACATAAATATAGCATACAACAGCAATTTGAGCTCTTTTCTTACAAAGTTACAACCGGAAGTGATCCCAACATCATTTCAGCATCTGGCCAAGCGACAAGACTACAACATAACTTTCAATTATTTGAACAATGGATCGTGTGACTGTTTCCATTTTTTCAACGACAGCACGAACCCAATGATTATTAGCATTAGGCATAGATTCATGTCTCATTTGGAGCCGGACACTGGCAAATGCATTTTGCGTGCAATTTTAAGACGGAAAACTGTTTGCATTGGGTGGGAATCTGTGACTAAAATTGGAATTGCACAAAATGCATCATTATATGGAGGACTGAGTCTTGTGCGTGTATCAAATACTGTTCACAGCTCGTTGAACAGCATTGGTTTTCAGAGACACTCAATTTATACGCAAATGTTTGACAACCTTTTTGGTCTGTATAGAGATATGGGTATGGTTAAATATTTTAAACGGGAAGCAGAAGCTGTGGCGCTTCAAGAGGGCCAAAACTGGATAAAAAACCGGAAGCACTCTAAAGTGTATCAAGTTTTGAGGAAATTCGTTGAGGATATGTATAACGTTGTTAAGCCATTTGATCTAATTAATTTCAAGTTTGCTTTCCTTCTTCTATTCGGTGGAGTTTTCCTGTCCACTGCGGCGCTCCTTTTGGAATTTTTAACTAGTACCAATATCACAAGACGTGTTATCGTGATTGAATACTTTCCCTAATAAATTTTTTTTATAACTCAAGTTTTAAGTATGTTTGAAATGATAAATATTTGAATATTTTTACGACAATCGCATATTACAAATAAAAAATACATATATTTCTTGCATGTTTGTTTATAAAAAGAGTTAATACATCATGATGGTGAAATCCATACTTACACATATAAAGCATCTGTTGTTCAGAGAAAAATAATGAAAACAAGTAGTGTGGCAATATAATCATCATCATATAATGCCAATCGTCAATCATGTCTACTTGGCTTTCAAAACATTGTTGACAGCTACTTGGTAGCTTATTTAACAAAGATAATAACCACCTTAATGTTTTGGATTACGTTATAAAATTAGGGACTGTCAATACACTGCATTAGTTGGAAGTACAAAGTTCAATCCAATCTTACACGTTGAAAGCTAACTGCCAAAATGCTTTTGTTATAAAAAAATTTTGTGTGTAAGATGGTAGAAAGCTCCTATAAAGATGTCACACCGCAGACATGCTATAAAATCATTCGCACACGCGTACGACACCGGTACGTAATATCAAGGTCGGTGCACTCAAAGATGACTTCATCTGCTAATTTGCAATAAACTAACTATTAACTAAATTGGAATGACGCTGTTTGGGGAGAATTCTATAGATTTTTATGATTACACAACCACATGTATTGCTATTATGATGGTACAAATTAGCACTGGACTTTGTATCTCATTGTTTGACATTTGATAAGAATAACATCCCAAGTAAAACATCTTTGATAAGACGAACAACATGTTTGGTGCTTCAAACTCTGTCATGAGCTATCATGCAATTAGTCTGAAAGGTTTTCTTCTTTTACCCGTTCGGGTTCGTCTAGGTCTAGTAGCTTTTCAATTCCAAGCTCCAGAACAGGGTACTATACATAACTCAGGATAGACAAACTGTCGGGAAAACAAGAGGGCAACTAGTTTTTCGTTACTTATGATTAAATATTCACCTCGATAAGGGAAAGCAGAAGATAAACTTCAGAACTACTGGATTTGAGCACGATGGAGGGTCTGGAACACGGAAAGGTGTCATCATCACCAACGAAATCAAGATTTTTGGAGGGGCACTGTGAGACAGAGCAACAATCGCTTGCGCAACTGGAAATTCATGAGCATGAGCCATCCGACAAAAGATCCCACCACATTTACTACCTCAAAATTTTTCTGGATTTAGGGTACTTTCTCTTGGTTATACCATTTAGGTTAAAATTGAAACACGACCGAATCACAGGCAGGAGGATTTACAAGCTACATCACAATAGAATACAGCAGGTAGTAAAAAGGTTGTACTTTAGTTTGGTGATGAATATTTTCACGAGTATAATTATGCACATTATGATTATGATTTTCAGATTACCTGTGCGGTTTTTCAAGTCATTGTAATATTTGAGCTATTTTCCGTCCTTCGGTTAGTACCCAGTTTTAAAGAGATGCACAAAAAACCTAAGAATATACTTCAGTCTGGAAATTTGGTGGCGTCTCTCATATATACACTGTCTTTAGTATATATATTTTGGTTTAAGCGTTCGAACCTGGAAAATATTTGTGTTCAGCTGCAAGATATAGAAAATCTGCACACTGATACAAAATCTGACAAATGGAAGCGGATTCAGGTAAGAAATCATCTCACAGCTTTGGTTGTTCGTAATATGAGTCAAAATTCATCCATTCAAAAGCAATATTATGGTGTTGGTGAAAATTCAGTTTTTATTCACTCAAAAGGAAAGGAAAATGGGAATATTCCAATATTTTACACTATTTCTAATTTGTCCTGTTTTGTATAAAAACTATTTAGGTAGGAAACGTTAAGAAGAATACTATAATACAAAATGCAATTCTACTTATGATATGTGGTGTGGTGATTTGCGTCTACTGTATATCCTATTCTTCATCTCCAAACAATGAAGTAGCTGCATTGCCGGTTTGGTTCCTCCTTAGGATAGTTTGTGCACATTTGGTGATATTTTGGAAGCATGTTGTTACTCGAACAGGCACTTGTCTAACATTGTTCTGGAAATCCCTAAGTCCATTCAAAACTCCTTCACGAATCCTTTGTGGGAGTGGAGCTCGGGTTGTTGGTGCTACCTCATCTTGTATTACTAACACATTGTCCGCAACCTTAAAAAATTACAATAGACAAAGAATATACGACTGTGTACCTCAGTAATTGATATTTTGAGAAAAACTACGTACCTGTCTTGGTTGCGGCTTCTGTTCAGGTTCCGACAATGAAGGTTCATCAATTCGAAAGCATAGTGACTAAACGAAACAATACGTATAGATAATTTTCTCAAAAAGCAAAATATGTAGGTAATAAATTTACGTTTTCGATACATTTTTATTGTTTGAAACTTACATGAGCTATAAAGACAGTAACGACAAATACAGTGATAATCACAGAATACTGTGCCATTGTGAAGCGATGTGCTTTGGTAAGCAAACTGACTCAAGCTGGAGTAGTTATTACTTGGTTAAAATCCAAAACTGTTTTGGATCACCCACCTCAAACAGAAAGGCTTATATAGATAGGAGGGAATAACCTTTCAGACTAAGCCGACATTCACAATTAATGTTAATAAAAATTCATGGCTGAACTGATACCTTTCTATAACTCATACGTTGATACGCATCTTTTTATCACATGTGCCAAACACCCATGTTTAATTGTGATGCAATAACCAAGCACTAAATTAAATGAGGGCATGCAAATGAATTTTTCTGTGTAGACTTTTCCCTTACGGGATTCATCGCTGCATAAACAATGTTGAAGGATTGGCTAACCGAAATTAACATAGTCTCGGTCAAACTACGCAGTAAACATGAAAACACGTTACACAATCAAAAAGTTCTCATTTGACTTCAATAAAAATACCTAATTTTTACAAAAGCAGTAGGTAATAATTGATATTATCATAGTTAATAGCTATATCAGTTTAATAAGCCATGATTTTGCTATTTTCACACAACGGCAAACAATTTATCAATTATACCCTTGGCATTACGCACCTGTGCATGTATATTGAACTCCCGATCCTATGCCGGTGACAGAAAATGAGATCTGTGAACGTGCAGTTCTGTTGCAGTTGTCATTTTCATAATGGAGTAATAAATAAACATAATGTACATATAATATATATAAAAATACGTACGCTCCATACAGGTAATATGTATATACATATTTGGAACAAGTCTTGATTAATATGATATAATTGAATATTCAATAAAAACAATCGCTCATTATTTAGGTAAACAGTAGTCTCAACTGAACTGAACTGGCCTTGAAGCTCCTTTGTTTTTTTTCTTCCAGGTCAAGCTCCTTGTATATGTGATTTGTATTGCCGCATATTTAATGGCTGCCACACACCCAGTCATCCATGAAGCTTTCGTGTTTGAATCAGACTTGGCTACATTTTCCTTTGAGAGAATGTCAATGCAGGCTAAAGCCTGCTTTCTAATGACAGATCCTGAACATGTGAACGCAAACTTTAATTTTTACGATTGGCGAACAGTGCCAGCCTTGGTTTTCACTTGCATCCACACAATCATATTGATTCCAAGTGCTGTACTTGTACATATGCTCGACCTCTTTGCTTTGCTAACAACTATCT
The DNA here is from genome assembly GCA_001718145.1 of Orchesella cincta. Lineage (NCBI taxonomy): Eukaryota > Metazoa > Arthropoda > Collembola > Entomobryomorpha > Orchesellidae > Orchesella > Orchesella cincta. Next base: position 9,224 of record LJIJ01000393.1, read on the forward strand.
GCTGTTGGGATGTAATGAAGAGTTTTATGAGAAGATGCAAAGTTGCTGATCATTCCATCCAAAATGGAGAGGAATATTTGCCATCGGTTCGTTTCGTACACCTTTGTGCTAGAAGAAATCAATTTGCTACTTAACTGATCATCGCTTCCATTTTTGCTTTAGATACTTTCACGGTACGCCGCATTGAAAAAACTCTTTAAAACCGTCAATGATGGCATTGGCTTGCTTTTCCTTTGCTGTGTAGGCATTTCATTGCCAATCTATGCAACATGGATTGCTGTTCAATTCTTTGACAACACAGTTAAAGCGTTTGATGCCATTCATTTCTATGTGTACTTTCTGACATTTCTCTTTGTCCTATCGATGGCTGCTCGGATCAATCAAAGGGTACGGACTTGTCAATTGTATTTTACAAAATCAAATTCATCATTTGAATAAAAGATTTTTACGTGTCAAAAGATATTTTGATGGAGTGCATAAAAATTAATATTTATTATTTCGGACAGGCAAATGAATTTTACGATTGGATCGGCTCATCAGAACTACACACTATTATTCCAACGAATAAGATGACTGTACTCATGATGGATTCGTTCAGCAACAGAATTTCTCTCAGTGGGTGTGGAATATTTGTAATAAATTTCAGATTCCTTGTCACGGTAAAGCTCTACTATAATAACAGAATGAATACACTTGATTTTTTGTCTTAATATATCAATCAACTCAATATTATTACAATTTTCAGATCTTAAGTATAATTGTGACGTATACCAGTATTATAGTTCAGTTTCAAATGTCTCGGACCCAATGCTTTGAGATGGAAAAAATGGGAAATGAAACATACAAAAGTGCATGGTAAACATATCCTTATTTTACAGCACACCTACCTACCTTGCGAAAGCCTTTGATCCTAGTCATTTCAACTTAATCTCACTTCTCCCCAAACATGCAACCTACTTGCATGCACCTTATTACGGTATTACTATACACACGTATGTATTTTGTTATATTGGTTATACAAGAAAAAAGTACATACTACTGATTTTTAGCAAAATAATTCTTGAACTAGGGCTATATTATTGATTTCTTAGTTTGGCCATTTAACTATTGCGTGCTGTAGATGCTTTAATCTTTCACAAGAAGGCAATCACAGTTATATTATACATCGAATGTTTGGTTGACACCTGTATTTACAAATGACGTAGGTTAACCTTGGAATATGCTATAAAATTCTAACCTGTAAATATCCATCCAATTCTAAGTGACCAATGTAAAAAATGTTGTCCATCGCTAGTAGTACGTACCTATGTAAATAAATCATTACGTCTAACATGTACCATCAAATTTGTGACTCAAGAATATGCCTAATCGTATCAAACGATGACCTCTCCAATTACATAACACAATAATTGCCATATATTCTCATGTTTGCACACTACATAATTCGCAATCGATTTGTCGTGTTTTGTCTGACGATAACACTAGTCGACACTCCCAAAAATCATGCTTTGCAACAGTGTTACACTTTGAATTTGGATGCCTATTATAGTGGATTTGCAAGTATGATGATGTGCTTGTGCCCTTAGATAAATCTTAAATATTCGTTGTTCTTTTACTGAGAAAAGCATTCTTGAATCATGTTACCTGAAAAGCAGTCCCTTGATGAGGAATTTGGGGTTCACCAACCTGATTCCATCCCTTTCATAGATTTTTGGAAGTTTTACTTAAATTTTGGATACTACCTTCTCATTGTTCCATTTCGACTAAAGAGAAACGAAAAATTCCAGAAATTGGAAATATGCTCAAACAGAGTTCAAAAGGTTATATACAATTTTTTTGTAAAATTCTTATGTAACTTTCATCATTTACAAAATTTCAATTGCAGGTGCTTTGTGGAATCACACAAATTGCCATTTTGTTCGACTTTATTTCGCATCTTTGGTGGAACTCTTCCCATGCAGATTCAAAGAATACGATTTCTTACTTCAACTCTTTCTGCTATGTTGGATACATAGCCTACCACTTATCTTTGAATCTGACATTTTGGCTTAAGCAGGATGCATTCCGACTGGTTTTTGATCATATGCAAAAACTAAAATTCTATGACCAAAAGAAAGAACGCATTACCGTATTTTGGGTACTTCTTAAATAGAAACAAACGTTTTATTTTTCATCATTCACTACTTAATTTTAACCAATATGGTATTGTTGATATCATTAGATCAATTTAGTGGCGTGTTCCACCACTATTACAGCATTAATCATGGCAATGACGGATATCTACTTGGTCAATAGTTTGTACACGCATCGAAGTTTGATTATGTTCTACAAAGACCTTGAAGAGCGAGCGACCTTGCATTTTCTTTTCATGGAACGTTCTACCAATGCTACTAGTTATCAGGAATTTTCAACTCCGTTTCAAATCTTTGTTACTGTATTGACATTGTTTCAGTTACTAATTCTGATTCCATCCGTGGTCCTTGTGCCTTACTTGGATCTTTTTGTGCTATTGGTACCATTATGTGTAAGGAGAATTATGCGAGAGTTTAGACAGTTTTGCAAAAATTCAGTGGGATCTCCGGTTGCATCAGAACGGGTATTCATGAACAAAACTGCTATAATTTTACACAAGTTTTGTGCATATTTAATGATTCTTCAAACTTGTTTTCTAGATCTTAAAGAAATATGCAACCCTTAAAAAGTTCATTAAGAATCTGAATCGGGCAATCGGAATTCTGATTTGTGCTTGTGTCTCCGTGTCTCTTCCATACTACGCTGCTTGGATTGGGGTTTCCTTTTTCGAGAAAGACGTTCACCCGGTCATGCTTATTCATGTTTATGCGTTTTTCCTTATTTTCTTCATTGCACTTTCACTTGCAGCGGACATTAACAAAAAGGTATCTAACAGGATACATTTTTTAAGAAGTTCTGTCATAAAGGATTACAATTTTATTATTAGTTTATGAAGCACTATTACTACTTAAGTAAGTTGGCAATATTCTTATCTGATAGGGCATTGAGTTCTACTGTTGGATATCTTCCCCGGAAAACTCGGGAGCAATATCATCCAAAACCATTTCATCGCTCTTGGTAGATTTTCATTCTAATCAGATTGCTCTAAAGGGCAATGGCTTTTTTGTAATTACATACAGATTTCTGGGAACGGTATGAATTATTCAGTTATATAATTTGATGTCTTACACTTCCCAAATTCCAGTCTGTAATAATTACTATCTTGTAACTTTATTACAGATATTTGGAGTAATTGTCACATATTCCATCATCACAATACAACTGCAAATCACAAGACGTGAAAATGGATATCGACCCAAACCAGAATTTACAATGCATGAATGCATTTGTAGTTCGAATTCAAGCAGTGAATCTACATAACTACCAATGTTTAAAAGAGTTAATCAATGGAAAAATTATCATTACATTTGAATAAAATCATTTAATTGCCCTTCATGGAGTCAAATTATTATCTTCCGACCCAGTACAATGAAGAACGGTAATATTCACCTAATTATCATAATATGTAGAGTGTAGTGCAATCATGGTTGTGATGGAAAGTCAACAGACCTGACTTTTTAAAAATCGAATATAGATGACTTGAGGTATATTATATGTTTCGAGCATTGATATAAAAATCTGGTTATATTCATGGCACTCGCTTCTCCAAAAGACATCGCTGATTGAAGAAAAACAAATTTAATTCTTCGGAATAACACATTGATCATAAATAATAGTTCAAGATGATGGGCTCAGAAGAGCCTAATCCTTCATCGGTTATAAAAATTACCCGGCACAACCATCGGGATGAATTTTACTTTTTGCGTTCTGAGCTTTTCCATCAAATGCTAATGGAAGATTTTAATTTCCTGGATGCAGCTCGATCGTTTGTTGGAAATCATGAACCGCCTGCGTTTAATTACTCTGATGTATCTAGTGAGTTCAAGCTTAAATCATTGAAATAGAATTCTCGACATATAATTTCGAATACTAACCGACTTATCCCCTTTTAATTAGCTATTGATAATTTTCGGAAAGCATCACTGGCGTACCCCAATGGATTAATTGAATTTGATCATTTCACTCATCGATCGCCTTCTAGAGTGTGTCTACTAAATTTATCTATAACTGTATAGTTTATAGTGTTAGTGATGTTAATGCTCAGTTTTCACTTGTAAATGTAGATATTCAATAATCTCAACATGAATCCTGACATCCGAAGCCTAAAATTTCAGGCGAGAAGCTCCATATGGCCCCCATTGTCAATTTGGGCTCATTGGCTGTTGCATACAACAGTTTATGCATTTCTGATGGTTTTGATCATCACTGTTAATTCAGTAACAATAGCTGTTGATCAAGGTGATGGAGTTACATTTCCTTTTGAACAGATATTTAGAAAATTGATGTTTCGTTTTAAATTCTTTTTCTTTGTTCCTGTTCAGAGCTTGATAACTCAGAAGACAGTCAGAGGTTCAGAATATTTTTAGAAGCTGGTGATTTTTTCTTTCTATGCCTTTTCGTTGCTGAAATTATCCTCAAGTTTTTAGATGACTTTGGGGGTTTTTGGAGTGAAGGGTGGAATGTGTTTGATTTTTTGATAACTGCAACGGTAAATGAGTTTTTATCGAATCGTAAAATCTACAATCATTTTAATAACCATACTATGATGTTCTCACGCAACGTGAGCTAGTCTCTGGCTGCCCCAGGTAAATATATACGTCAAGACAAGCATATTATGTATTGTATTGACATCTTCAACAAACATCAGCTCACAAATCAACCTTGATTTACTGATTTAGTTCTAGATCTTGCTTTCCCAAACTCGGAGGAAAATGATGACCTTGAACCAGTGCTGACGGCAGTCAAATACTTACGAATCATCCGCATATTCCGCTCATTGAACGTTGTCACTAGAATTCACAAAATCCAACTAATTTGGGGCGCAGTAGTGAAAACGTTTCAGGCAATGATATACATAACCGCTCTGATGTCTATCTTCTTTTATATTTTCGCCATCATTGGGATCCAAGCGTTTGATCGTTATACCCATTCTCATCTGCCGCAGCTGCGTTATAGATTGGCTTTCTCCGTAATTTCATAACATAAAACTTGAACGTTCTGAACAAACTTCGTGTAACTAATAACGAGTTTATACGATGTAATTGTGCCTACAATCACCCGCTGTTGTATTTACAGAACTTACATAATGCTTTCGTTACTCTCTTCCAAATATTTACGTTGGATCAGTGGTATGATGTCATAGAGGACACCGCAATTGTTATGGGGTATCCGTTGGCTTGCACATATATTCTTATATGGATACTTCTGGGCTCTTTCATTTTTCGCAACATCTTTGTCGGTGTAATGGTAAATAACTTTCAAAACATTCGACAATCGCTGATTGAGCAAAGTAGTCAAGGTACGGGTATGGGAAGACGCTCAGCTAATGTCAACATATTTGCTCTTGATGCTCTGTAAGTGAATTGCATTGAATAAGCAAACCTACAAATAACAATGCTTCCACGTTTAGGTGATAACTAGTAAAAAAAACTAATTGTAGGGAAAATGAAGGATTGTTATCAGATGATGTACTTGTTGACTGGGAGGCAGAGATATTCCATAGTCTGGAATTGATTCGAGCATTGGAAAACGAAATGTCACCAGTATTTTGGCCACGGGACACCATGTTCCAATATTACATGCTTTTAGAAGCTTATGCAAGTAACCTTGATGAACGAGCTCATTTGATGCACTTACTAGGTAGGTTTGAATCTTGATTACCAAAGTAGTTTTATCAACCATGTTTAAAGGATATTGAAGATTTATGCATGATGATCCTCGATGTAGATAAGGCAGTGCTTCATTTCATGGACCCGTAACCTATAAATCGCTGGTACCTAATTAATCTTTTCATACCTCCAAAGTTTTAATTATGTAAAGTAAGTTCCCCTCATGACGCATGTGGCTGCAAACTTTGTTGCTAAACCTCCGAAGAATAATGACAGTGTAGAATAACCTTTAAGAGCTATTAGTAGTATATAGTACCTTGCTTGATATATTTACAGTGATTCATTGAAAATACTTTGAACAAATAAAACATTTCAGTAAGCATCATTTTCATGCATTGCAACACTTTTGTCAACACATTTGTCAATACTTCAATTCAACCCCATTATGCAATAATCATTACTGCATTACAACTTTAATTTACAAACTGAAAAAACAATGAGTTCAGATCGGATTTCTCAATCCCAATTCAATTTAAGCATCCATCCACCCGTCATTCAATACTAGCTCAATACGAACCACTGCATTTTCTCCATCTATCATTTCTAGCAAGATAACTGCTATGCACAAGTGGATACATAAGAGCATTTTGGCGTCCTTTCGGTCTCACGTAAGCACACAAGCAAAACCAAGCGTACCTTCCGTTTTGTATAGCAGGGCTAGGCTTCAGTTTACTCATCATCTACGAACTACGGAAACCAAGTGAGCTCATAGCACAAACGTATTTTATGCATCATATCATACTCATACTATCGTGCAGATATATATAAAGGTATAGGAAGGACGTACGTTACATAAATGCATTTAGGAATTGTGAGCCAACACCAAAAAGGCTTTTACACATCATCGTATACTTCTAAGCCTTCTATATGATGACAAAAACTCAAAATACAGATATTTTACAAATAAAAGTAAAAATGCAAACATCGTAATCTAATTTCATCCCAATTACTTAATCATCAAAGTTTTAATTTTGCTATTAATAGTTGATAAACAACGTAAACCTCTAAACAAGCAACTTGCAATAGTGTTGTTTCCTTCAGAAGTGTATCATCATCTCGTTTGGAATTTATGTTTGGGTAAGTAAGCCGTTTGGTTGGTTTTGGTTGTGAGTATAAGCACTCTCGTGGGTGGCCTTTGTATCTGTATTGCTTTAGTGGACACAGCCAGCTGACTCAGTTTGACACTGACGAGCACGGCTTGATGATGGTCATGATTGGTCGGATGGGATGTGCTTTCTCCGAAATTTATGTTAATTATGTTAATTTTTCAATTTTGCAGTTAATTAGGGCATGGACAAGGTAGGAGAACGAGCGCAGGGGCAATGAAAGCTGAAACTCGTGGTGATCTCAATTGACAGAGTTTGATTTGGATGAATGGTCTCTAAAATCACTTTGGAAGAAGAGAAAGCAATTTGCAGATCTTCGTTCAAAATGCTTTTTCATGAGGAACTTTTCACAAGATCCCAATGCACTTGTTGCCAGCAGGAGATAACCGGCGTTGGTATTGAGTGTGAGGAATGTCATAATGGAAATTTCCGTTTATGTGTAGAGGTAATTTTAGTTTAACTTGACTGAAAATTGTTGGTAAAATTACAATTGATACTTGAATCTGATATGCTAATGTAATTTAATAAATATTATATGTAGTGTTTCTCTTTGGGAGCTGAAATTGGACAACACAAAGCTGACCATAAATACAGATTTTTCGTGAGTTCAGAAAAAGTATTGAAATTTGAATACGTATTTTGATATATGAAATCAATATTTTCTTCCATGACTGTTTTTAATTAAAACACTAGGATTCTGGGAGCTTAGTTCTTGGCATTAAACCCAACAATGCAAATGAAGTATCCACTAACCAAGAGACAGAGGTTGAAAAAACTCCGAGGTGGTCAGCACGAGAGGAAATTCGATTGCTGGATGCAATCGAACAATATGGATTTGGAAACTGGCAAGACATAAGCAAACATATCGAAACTAAAAACCCTGCAGGTAAAATATTTCCCATTTACGATGTATAAGTTTAAATTGATACAAACTGTCATTTCATGATTGTTGCATTTTGAGTTGAAACGGGATTAACTGATAATTTACAGAGGCAAAGACTGAGTACGTAAATAGATACGTCGTTGGGACATTAGGGGAGTTGACATGGCCCGGAAACATTCCAAATGAGGTTAATCGGAGCGTCTGCAACTTCCAAATACAAAAACCAGTTGACCATACAGTGCCTTGTGATGATGGACCGCTGTCACCAAGCCTTACCCAGCGTCTTCCACCTCTTGAAATAACCCCAGAAGAAATGCTTCAACTTGGATATATGCCTAATCGCGATGATTATGAAAAGGTTTATAAACTTCTCGCTCATTCATAGTATTTACTTACACCACCTTAGTTTTTTTACCATTAATAATTTTTAATTTGGCCAACAGGAATATGACAATGAAGCAGAAAAACTCGTATCTCAATTATCATTCACCGCTGAAGATGAGGAAGTAGAAGTTGGTACGTTGTCTAGACCTTTGCTGAAACCTAACCAAGGAATAACATTTTTTAAATGCACTATTCTCATTTGATTACAGGCCTTAAGTTGGCTCTAGTTGATATGTATGCAAGAAGATTACGAGAACGAGCGAGACGGAAAAGGATGATTCGAGATTATCAATTGGTCTCGAAATTCTTTAAGAAGGAGAAAACTAGAAGTAATGGAAATTCCACCGACCTATTGGGAACGAAGGAATCGTTTAAGGGACAGTTTGCTGCTTACGAAAAGTATGTTCCATGTTCTGAAAATACTTTGGTTTTACAAAGTATCAATCGCAAGTTTTAATACTGATTGTTTTTGCAGGAGTCTACAAGAAAAACTGCGTCCTTTTGCTCAGTTTCACAATAGTCGAGAATTCGAACATCTCATACGAAATCTAGTGAAGGAAAAAGAAACCAAGCATCGTTTGACTGAACTGTACAAATACAGAAGTAACGGCATCCGTAGATTAGAAGAATGCAGCGAATTCGAAAGGATCAAAGGTTTAGGAGCAGTCAAGAAGCAAGGCTTGGAAACTATTACAGAGAATCAAGAGGTGAGTTCCGTCGGGCCGTAAGTAGTTAAATTTTTATTATTTTTCTTTGGTGTGTTGAATTTTGATTCTAATGGAGTTCTGTATACTTGCTTGTTTTGTGTGTGCTACCTTGTTTTCTAGGGTAGAAGTGGCATAAAAAAGGCAGCGACATTAGCCGAAAATTCAGCCGCCCCTTTACTGGTTCGTCAACTGCAACAGGCGTATGTTTTATATATACTAGCTACTTCATTTCAAGTGAATAATATGGATACTAGTAAAAATCTTATTTAAAATGGATATTAATAATTGATTGACAGTCTTCCGTCAAATTCACCAAAAGCCAAATCTTCGACGCTGAGCAACATCGTAAACGAGGTAAGCGTAGGCGCAAGCGCCTCTGCCGTCCGAAATCTCACACCGCAGCAGTTCTCCAAAGACGACTCCAACTTAAGAAGCTTCATGGAATTAAGCGAATCGGTACGTGCTTCATTGCCTCTGGATCTGGAAGATCTGAAGAAAGCGGAAACACTCACACAGCAACTCAACGAAAACTCATCCCTACTAAAAGAAAAACTAAAGGCTTCGGCCGACCAATTTACTGTTGACATTATTCCTAGTGCGGATCTATTAACTGATAAAGAATTACAGGTATGGTGATATGGAAATTTTTAGTTATCATCCTCATTCGTATTAGTGGTTTTTTCTAATGAATTTGTGCTTTATATTGCAGCTTTGTCATAGAACGAATATATACCCAGCTCAATTCTTGACCATAAAGACGGCGCTACTTCTCGCAGTAAGTTGGAGTAAATGTGTACATGTAGCACATTTTTTACAGTTAAGATGAACATTCGGGTTTTATTTTATTGTTTTTTGATATTTTCAGCGGAAACCAAAGACAGATAATCAACCAAATGTAGAGTTAAAAGAAATTCCTTGTCCGCTAAACATACACACAAAAGATTGGGAACACATTGTCACATTTTTTAAGAAAAATTATTACTAACACGAGTAAAGTAAAGTATAAGTATATGGTTTATAAATACTAACCGGGTAAGTGTAAAGCCTTATAGTACAACTCCTGAATACTAACTGATACTATACTTTACGCCTTACGCAAAACTTCAATGTTAAGTGAAGTTGTTGAAAGCATATTATGTAAGTAGGTGTTACGCAAATCTATTTTGGATAAACGACTAGTAACTGAAAGTCATCTCAATATTTGTTTTTGTTCATGTATATAATTTACGTTAAATAAATTATAGGAAAATTACGTTACTTTAAAGCTAGCGATAAGATGAGAAAAATGTTCGCATTGAATTTTGCATCGTATCATGGTTGAGTAAAGACACAATTTCTTCTGTATTCCCTGAAAGCAATCACATCTGAAAAATCCTAGTCCAGAGACAACAACACACCAAAAAAAGATGATGAACTTTCAATTAGCACACCTCCATATACTGCACAAACCTGTTTAAAAAATCACATACATATTAATACATTAGCACTATTCTAGGAACCATTTTCAACAAGAGTACTCAGGTTTGATATGTATTGCGTTAGAACTTAAAAAATGATTTACTGTAAGTACCTTGGATCAAATTGTTCAATGCGTGACTTGAGTATATTAGGACCAAACATTAAAGCAAGTTGTTGAAGACACAGTTTTCCTGCAGCTGCAGTTTGAGGTGTTTCAGATTCCTAACATAACCCAAGTACCATATTATTATAGTTTTTATAAATGTAGCTACAAACCATGCTGCCACTTTCTAAAATTTGTAGAAATAATCAGAGCCTTCTGATCATGTTAATATATATAAAGCTGAATCAAATTGTTGTAAACTTACAATACTGTAGAAAATCGGTTCGAAAAACAATGCCAAAAATTCCTTAAATGGTTTTTTCCCAATTCCCTTGGCAAGGGGTGGCACTATTTTACACATCGTCTCCAGTAGAACCACGTGCTGTGCAAATGACCGAGCTTGAGCTGCTTTTATTATTTTGGGAATTAAAGAAGAAAGATAGCTCTGGCATTCAAGAATTGGAGAAATGTCACCGATTAAGTAAAGACATCTGAAATACATTAAACAGATTTCATAGTTTGATGCCAATGAAAGGTATTCGTTGAATATATTAAAGTACTCACCCATCACCAAATTCCCACGGTTGTGACGGTCTGGCGTATGGTATAAATTGAGCCCAAGGACCAGGAGGATATGAATATCGCTGGTACATTTTAATAACAAGAACTATTTTTATGTGCTCAAAAAAATGTGCATTGAGAGTTTAATTGGATGTAATGTATTCAATACCGTTTCTGGACTGATGGTTAAAGAAGTAAGTCCACTACAGGCGTCTGGAAGCTGCCTACTAACACTTTCTAACCCGTACACAATTCTCTCCATGATTCCAGGTATGACCTGCGATCCATAGGCTCGAATGGTATTTGCTAATGATGCAGCTGCTCCCTGACGTACAATAGATATAGGAAATCCAAGGTTTTCATAAAACAAAGCCATCAAAGCATCTCTTTCCGTTTTACACTCTTCTGGAAAATTCATTATGAAGTTGCCACACCCCAAGCACGCAGCTGTGAAAACAAATGAATAATATATGGTTTTGGTTTGTTACTTATGCATATTGCAACAAGAAGAAGGGTCAATCAATATCAAAGAGCCTTACAGTCTCTAACGTGCCAACGTTCATCATGAAATGATCGTTTCAAGGCTTCCAGCAGTCTGGGTATGAACCGTCCAACAACCACAGGGTTAATCTTACGAGATAACTCTGCTATACAGGCACATGCTGCTTCTCTAACTGCATGATTTTCTGATAAAGTGGCTTCCAAGTAATAATTAACCTGTTTTGAGATTATCAATTTAATGTTGAACATGGTATTATGGTAGCAAGCATATATGGTGTGACATAATAATCTTTTAATTTCTCTTACCACATTATCTATATATTTTTCCACTAATTGAGGTCCATCATTGTTTACAATCAGTCTCCAGGATTCCTGAGAGTATAATAAGAATTTTGTATCTGCCATGAAATACCGGCACAAACACAGCCTTGGAAGTAGGATATCAAAGAACTTTTCTCTCTCTGTCTCATTAATAGCTAAAATGTGCTTTCTGGTTGCAACTGCAGCGGCGATTCTAATACAAAAAAAGCATTACATTAATTATTACTTTTACATCCTACAACAATATATAGCATTTAATGCCAAAAATATTTACCTGGTCTGGCTACAAAGGTCTGAAAGGCCGTTGCTGAGTTTGTCAGCAAACGCAGTTCCAAATACATCAAAGTCAATGCACCCTAAATAACAAATACATACCAAAATATACTAGTTTCGAGTGTAAATAATTATTGCTATAATTTTTCCATTTATAGGCAACTAACCAGCATCTAAAAGAGCTGAAGAAAGTGAGAATCCAGCTTCCCTTACAAAACGATTTGGGTGTTGCAATGTGGTTAGAATTGTCTCAATGAAATTCCTATCCACATAATTCTTGAACTGTGGGCCTATGGCATTGACAATGCTGACAAGGCATTTAAGAAGCGTTTCCAGCTTCGATGAGCGCACCCCTTTTGGAGAGGCTTCAAAAACTGTAATTTTATCAAAAGATGCTACTGGGATATCACTGTCGGGACAGTAATTGTTTGAGATCAGTTCCCCTTGGTCCGGTAACACAGGACTGGAGGCTGGGCTATCAGTCTCCATATTTAAAACTGCAATATCACGATTGAACGTAATTTGCTCATCCCCAGCACTTAGAATGCATCTAAGCTCTGAAGTAATTAAGTCTTGAATTGTTTCCCTGCAGCTCTCAAAAACTTGAGGGCCAAGCTGAAAAAAACAAATAAATAGTTAGTTAAATCAGTAAATATCAAGTACTGAATGTTTACACTGGAACCAAAACTTGTTTTATTATAAGTTTCTCAATGCGTAATTTACCTGCTTGCTGAGAGCTCCCATAATATCACCTAACAAAATATAACAATACGTACGTTAATTTTCAAAACTCAAACTTCATATTTATCTATTCAAACTGAAAAAACATACCTGCTAAAAGTCTCACTCTAACGTCTTGATCACAAATCAGTCTCAGTGTCAGCTCCTGTAAATTCTGGAAAAAATGGCGAGTTGGCTCTGACGTTACATCAATTGTTCTGAGTATAATTGTTAAAGAGGCCGATAAGCATCCAAGCTTTGCTTCCCAAAGCCTAACACATCCACCACCATCGTCATCCATGCCATTATCCTGATGCATTGATACATCCTCCTCGGACTCCACCACTTGTCGTAAATTCTCAACCAACAACTGCTCCATTTCCACCAACGCTCTAGAGTACTGCTCGACTAGGACGGGATCGTGAGAATTGCACTCCTCCGTTGACATTTTCAACAACCTCTCAACCATACTTAGCCCTTGATCACGCTCCACTCTTTGACGACTTTGTAAAAGGCCAAGTATCTTATCTGGACAGCAGTCCCCTGAACTAACGCAAGAGTTGGCCATGGTGGTGATGATAAACTAGTTCCTAATGATTTAATATTCCTAATGATTCAGAAAGATTGTGCTGCTGTGCGAGATATTTTCAGTTCCAGTCCAGAATGTTTCCAACTATCAGTCATCAGTGCGGCTGGTTACCTGTTGACAGACAAATATCAATCATAAATCATCAACATCTTCACAATTCATCAAAATACCCGGTATCTGGTCCTAATTACATAAATGTAATACTAAAAAATGTACAAAGGTCTCACTATCATCCCTACCCTACATATTACTGACTACCTTAACAATTTTCACAAATAATAATTTCGTTGTTTATAAAACTGTTACCTGTTTGCATAGACCGGTCCCTAGCCACTTTTCACAATTTCATTTTAGTCTTCTTCCACATTTCATAACTCTAAACTCTAAAGGTAAATGTAATGACAACAAAAATGATTTTTCATTGATACATTTTGGCTCTCTTTATCCAGATATACTAACCATGTATATATGGTATACATAAGGACATGATGCGTAATATACATTTTTTGTTGATATAGTCAAAATCTTCCAAATCTCTGCGTATATACTTTTCACCATTGATAGTCAGCTGGTAATAATGTGACAGAGAGGGAAGGGAATAAACTAAATGTTAAGCATGTATGTTTCTCCATCAGCGTATGGATGGATATTAATATATTTTAACTGAAATTAGGTGCAAACCTGAAACACATTTTAGATATTAGTCGTATTTAAGTTTAAAAATAGTGCTGCTGAAAAAGAACGCTTTCACAAGAACTTCCCGTGTCGTCTACTTGGATGCTCGGATTTTGAAGCTGTAAGTTTCGTCATTTGATTAACGTTTAATTAGCTGTAGAAAACTAACTTGTTTCGTGCACGTGGTAAATGCTTTCTCTTCTTTCTTTGGCCTTCTTGTCTGCCTGATTTTCGCATCTGTGTTTGTGTTGTATTCTAATTGTAACGTTTGCCATTATTTTGACCTGATTGTATCTGAATTGTAAGCAATTATTTGAAACGAAGACTAAATTTATTGAGCCTTTTAACTTTTACATATACGAAATAATGTACATGCTTACAAGTAAGGAAATTTTCTTTAAAACGTAATCTCATATCTGACTTTATATGCTAATTAAGTCGTTTTGCAGTATTTAAATGCTTCACGTCACATACAAACTGTTAATGAATGCCTAAAATTAAATACAGTTTGCATATTTTACAATATACTTTACAACTATTTAACTTACCCGTCTCATCAGCGAAACTCCATTCTCAATTTGAGTTTAACGCACATTGGGACGCAATGAAGCTGAAATTGAAACATTTACCCTGATATGAAATGAGGGTTTGATTTTTTGCAATAAGTAGCCAAGCAAGGCTTCCTCTAGTTTGAGTGCTTTCACTTTTAGGCTCGGTGCATTTATAAGACGCTTGGATATGAACACATCTGAAGTTTTAGGTCGAACTATTTTAATTTCGAATTAATTTTAACAAGATCAAAGCAGCACATACTCAACACAATATGTCTTGTGATACACACACTCCCAAGAGAAAGTGAAACCTGTTTGCTGAAACCAATAAAAAAAACAGGTCAAAGCATAGAGATTCTGTGATGAGGACTGGAGAAAGATTCCCATATAGACCGTCGTTGTCTTTTGGGCTATGCACAATAGGAGGAATCCATAAAGTATTTTTTTTATTTGTAAGGAAAGACCAGGAGTGCTTTCATCGTTTCAAAGTAAAGCAAAGTAGATCATGTTTTGATGTGTTCCATACTGAAGGGAGGTTTTTGTAAGAGAAAAGACTAGATCTGCGGTGCGCTGTTGGTATTGGTACTAAAAGATAAAAGGAAAGTAGATAGAGTGCTTCATATATATAGTAGTAAAAAGAGGAAACGGAAGGAAAGAGGAAAGTTGGCATTTTCTTTCTGATGCCTATATTGCTCAGGGCTCAGGAGCTACATGCGCAATGAATATCTCTTTTCCCCGGACCAAGGTTGTGCTTGTGTTCCATTCCATATGCAATGGAAATAGAAAGCATCCCAATAGTTTAGTGAGACTGAAGCAGAAATATCGGTTTTATTAAATACATGTAAATATGCAGGATCGTCATGTGATGATGGGATGTGTGCTGTTGTGATACTTTTCCCGTCTATTATAGTACTAGTTTCACTCTTACTTTCTCATCAATAGTTTTACAGTCACCTTGTACCTGAAAGTTGATATAAACCCATTTCTTTTACCCAGACTAAAGTTTTCCAGTTCATTTGTCGTCGGCTATTTAGTAATAGCCCTGTGCCCTAGGAATGGTGAAGGGCTCAATTTATTCCACATTTGTCTCGCTATTTCACTAACAAAATTAATTCTATCCTGTGTTTTCATTGGTATATTAAAATATTGCTCATTGAGTGTTTGTAATATCGTGCATGGGAATGAGGTATTATACTTTCCTTAACCAATGAGTTGCATCTTCAATTATGATTTATACCCTTACAGGTAAGCTGCTCAACATATAGTTAATTAGCAAGTCCTGGTAAAAATAGTCATGGAAAGGTATGAATCATGAATGGGAACAAGAAATCTTATGACTATCGTTTACTGATAGAGGAGGATCTGAAGGACGAGTTTTTGGACGACGTCTCTCAGCCATCATCATCTTCCAATGCATCCATCAGATCGCTTCCATGGCATGTGTTCAAAATCCCATTTCGACATGCTATACGGATCGTCCTCGCTCTACCTCTGGGGGCGTTTATTTTTGCAATATTTTGGGCAATGTACACTGACTACGACAGGGCTGTTAATGTGCTTTGCTCAAAAGAAGACAATCGAAAAGTTAGAAACTATCTACCATCGTTATCTGCAGCTATTGGAGATTTTCCGGTTTCCCAAGCTGTGTGGACAATTTGCGTGGTCCTCCATGCTCCACCTCGATTTCTATTTGGGTCGATGTATCTAACATATTTTGAAACTACTGTACCTACTTCCAGCCATTATAAATGGGCATTCTTTGCCTGGATATTAAGTGTACTTGAAATCCTAGGATTAGTTGGATTGTCTATAATTACTTCGGGACATAACCTGCCATTTCACGCATTTTGCTTTTCGGTTTTTCTCATAGCTTCAGAATTGTACATGCTGCTTCAATGTTATCTCCAGTCAATGAGAAAGAAGGGACAAGGGGCTTCTGGCTTGGAAGCCAAAAGTTTGAGAATTAAGAAGAGACTCTTTAAACTCATAGTTGTTTGTACTGCTGTGCTATTTATTGTGTACTTTAGGCACGAAGCTAAATGTGAACAAGGAATGTATACTCTTTTTGCATTTATAGAGTACGTAATAATTCTAGCCAACATGGCTTTTCATGGATGTGCGTACTGGGATTTTTATGACAGGGTCATTGTGATAGATTTATGTAGACCATTTATGCCGCCTAATTCTAAGAGTTTATCATGGAACTTCTAATGTTGTAAGGCACAATCAGCTATATTTTTATTAGTGTGTAAGCACAAAGTATTTAAATCGAGAAGGATGTATTTATTACAAACCTACATGGGAAAATCCAACGAAAGTATACCTGAATGACATGTTAGTATTTTATATAGATTCAGTAATATCTAAATTGTGAGAAAAATAAAGTTGAATACGTACACAAAAGCAATCAACAACGAATTAACTAGTTTGTAGTTAATAATAATTTATTGGATATGCACTAATTATGTATATTATGTTATGTATGTATATTTTTACTTATAGTCCTCTCTTCCGTGTGATATTAAACATTGTTATTTTCACTTTTGTGTTTAATTAAATTTTTCTACTTTCACTAACGATCTTGATTTTAGTAAATATGTTTGTTTAACATCAAATCCTCCGCAATTTTGACATAACTTGTTTCACTGTTACCGTACTTGAGTTGTTTGTAATTGTAAGGCATGTAAAGTGATCATTGTTGTTATCCGATGTTCCACATTGAAAATGTATTACGTTAACTCTCCTGATTTCAAATAAAGCTACAGTATTTTTGTAAAAAGGGATTGGTAGTATATAGAAGTGAATTTCTTTATTGATTTCGATACTCCCATGGGAGTTCTGCAGTTTCAGCATTTCAATGATTTGCTTGTCTTTTTTACATTAAGTTCATGCGTAAACTTTAATCCATAATCACTCTGCATGCCCATCTATCATTCATTAAAACCATTAAGTCATTTCACCGAATCGACATCACAGGAAATACATACTTGCAATCATGACATGACGAGGAAGAAGTGCAAATTAAACACTGGGGGAAAGTGAGACTGTAGCTACTTTCATCTACCATTTAAGCTGAAACATTTACTAAAGATTAATAGTGATAGAAAAAGAAAACCACACAATTTACACAACTTTCTCAAAGACTGTTAATAAGATTATTGGTCTATGTATTTTTCATTTAGATCATACTTTTTCTTTAGATTGTAGCAAATACAGAACAATTGAATTACTAGTAGAAAAACCCTCAGCTATTTGCTCAAATTATTTTGCATACAGTTTTGAAGTCGTGATTTTGAATAGCAACATTTATTTTGAATCTAGGACTGCTAGAGCTAATGAACATTATAAACAGTTTTTGAAACCCCTTTGTCACCAAAAATGCACTTGAAAGCTGTATATGCACCACTATGGTAGGCTTAAGTACTGACTTACCGTACTTTCAATATTTGCGTTGCGAAAACTGCATTTCCTTCAATTTTTTCATATGACTCGATGCATTCTTCGCAATAATTTACAGTTAATGTCATCCTAATTACTTGCAGCAATCCTGCCTCGGAGGAAAAACGTACTATTGAATGGCGTCAACTACCATTTCAGAAGGGTTCATTTAAGTCGACGAGTGGCTGCTACGAGTGAATAGTGTGAATCTCTAGCCAGTCTCCAAAGATGAATGAAGAATTGTAACCACGATAAGGTAATTTTTTTCTTCACGTTGCAAAGACGGACACACTAAAAATGACGGATGCATTATGCAGTTTATGCATTCATCTATTGAAAAGTCCAAAATACGTGCTGAAATAATTCCGCTGTTTTTTAGTTATCAGAGAAACCGTGAGTGAAATCTAAAGCGAGCTAAAAGCGTAGTTTTTAGCGATATTCATTGTTGTGTTTTCGTTTCTCCTTCTTCCATTAAAAGTCTATTAGTCCACAAGGCTACATCCATCGTTAAAATTTCAGCAGAGGCTGATGAACTCCCTCTAAGAGGAAAAGTTAAATCCGATCGGTCATTCATTGAAATTTGTCCCCTAATTGCCACTCAAGGACCGAAATTGAAGCAAGTTCAAGCGCATAATCAACTGTGCCTACAACTTTTCGAGATATTTTTGGAACTCTCTCCCAGCGCTGCAATTAATTGGTTGGAAGTTCATCTCATTCGGCAATGGATAATAAAATAATTAATATTGCAAAGATGATGTAAATCATGTGGCAATTGTGTTTATATATGAGCTTCAAAAAATACACGCTTGCTTATGTATTTAGTTTACTTTGAGGTTCTTATAGTAAAGTCCATCTAATTTAAATTAATTGCGTAACATAAAAAAGTTTCGAAATTTGAGTAGCCTTAGTTGTAATCTGATGTTATGAGTTAATTGTATATGCTGGAATCATTTGATGGACAGGAACATGATAAGAAATCTTTAGCTGAACTTGAGAGTTAAGGTTGAGAGATGCGTGTGTATGCGATTTCTTTCGAGGATCATGTCATTGCAAACAACTTACGCAGTAACGGAGGCTGCCATTATGCAAAAGTTACGTTAGAATATTGGGAAAGCAATAGAAAATTTATTTATTCATACACTCATACAAATACAGTTGGTAAGTATACGTTGTTTCGTCTTCGTCTCCAACCTCCAAAACAAAAATTTGACACATCTAACAAGTTCTATGCTATTACAGTATAAATGCAGTAAAAGAAGGAACTATGAAGTCACCAAGATAGGTAACCAAGTGGTAAGTTTTCGTGTGTATGAGGGCCAAATGAATAGGACATCACATTACAGTATTTGTAAGCAATCATCGCGTTCACTGTTGTGTGCTATGAGACAACTATTATCGTAAGCATGACATATGAAACTTATAGCATGTAATAATAATATACTCTATTTCAGCCGACACAGCTTGAGTTACTTAAGTCTAATTGTAAAATTATGATTATTGCATGATTGTAATGATAACTTCATGATGCACGCAACAATGTCATCTCAAACAACGGTATTACATTTTGTGATTTGTTGCTTGTATTTACCAAGAAGCAACGTTATTAGTAGTGAGGACGGAACTCATCTTGCTTGAATTCTCTGAATGTGTGTGATCCGCAATCGGCAATGTCCACTTCAGTCAAATCTTTTTTTAAAAAAGGAAGCCAAACTGTTAGGAATCAACTTGCTCTTGACTTGAAAAGTCAAAGAATAAATTTTGGGAAGTGCAAGAACACTTACGTGGCCAGCGAACTTGAGCACACCGAAACAAACACGCGTTCATATAAAGACCTCCGTTACTTGCACAAATAGGATAATTGTCTTCCTCGTCCACCTCATCACAGCCACAGTATCGCCTACGGGTTGGGCTTTGTTCCGTCTGTGCCTTTTTCATTCTGTGCCTGAGATCTCCACTCATCAAAGAATCCTGTATTTTTTAAAAAGGGCGACTATTAAATTTTTGTTTTAATTTCGTATAAATAGTTATATCAGTTATAATAATTATAAGTAATTCAGTCTTACCGCATTTTTCCATGATAATTCATTGTAGTGTGCTATAGCGCTTTCCATAAGTAACAAAATAAGGAAGATGTAGATAAAATATACGGAAACTTTCATCTTAATCGTTATTTGAGCACCTGTAAAAAGAACTTCTTTACTCCCAGACGCTTTCTTATCACTATTCAATAATATCTGATGCGGATCCCAGCAGTGTCACTGAACTTGCTTTAGTAGATGCTCTGACAATTTTATGCATGGACTGCTTGTTGTTGTTGCCATTTACCATTACGTTATAATACGTGTAAATTAATTTCCTCTGACCACAAACTACATACGACATAAGTGCATGTAACCTCATTAAAGCAAAGCAGAATCTCTTATCATTCAAGAAGTATTAAATATTCCAGTAAATATATTGAATGAACCCAAACAAGTTAGGTGAACGAGTCACTTTTTCTTTCTTTCCGTTATGTTATGACACTGTGTAGATATTCACGTAATGTTAAAGCATAAAAAAATGTATTCATTGGGTTGTGCAGTCAGGATCTGTAAGAATGCTCTTTATAAGACGAGTCATCATAAATAGAATGTTGGGTTGAATCCAAACTCCTACTTTTCAATGTTATTGTGGAATCGTCTCCCTTCTTCCTGGAATCTTTGCTGATGTGTTTAGGGGTTGAGCTTATTGGACATTATATTCTAAATCAGGATATATATACAAGCATATAAACTGACATGGATATGCAAGTAGCGTCACTCACATCATCTCTAACATGAGTCTTCTGAGCAAGAGAGTCATGTTCTCAATTTTGAATGTTTTATTTTGGGAGCAGGGACGCACTACTGGTTCAATAATTGAACTCGTTCAATTGACAACTAGTGCATTCTATTAGGTAATTTTGACTAACAATAAGAAGAATTATTTTCTTAGGTACATAAATATTCTCCGAGAATTCTACAATGTGTGCATAATTTTTCACACCTTTGCAATAAGCGTTGCATTTTCTAAGCCTCAAAACACTGTACATATTAGCAGGTCAGTGGAACAAAGACATTTAAAATTAAGTCATTTGTGCCGCAGACGGTATTCCACTGTTTTTCCAATCATGCCACTTGATGATTGCATATTTGGGGTTAATTCAATTTTTATGACATTTTTGAAATCCTCAAAACTATTCAAATGATGTTTCAACTTCGAAAACTGATAAACAATATGCATACTGCATTGCACACAAAATTATTGCAACGGTCATTTGCAGTTTGCCTGCATTTTTATTTCAGGATGATTGAAAAGGGGTTGTTCTAGATCTTGCCAGACTCATTAAATTTTCATAACATTGCAACACTTGCATGAAAAATTTGTAATTATGTTTGATCTTATGTCTAAAACTTGAACTTGATTACATAAGAAAATTATTAATGCGATATGTTATACGAAAAATCGTGAATTGATATGATATCTTCAATCGTGATAGCATGCATATTCATGAACCGAAACTATAGGCACTACAGGCATCTCAATGCAGACGATAAGAGTGATAATGCCAAAGGTTTGACAGATTTTTGTACCCACGATATTATAATTATGTGATGTACTTTGGTGCAGTGCCGCAACTTGTCAGTTATTTTTCATTGTCATACTTTCCGTGATGGCCAGTATCACCGATGCTAGACTTCACTAATGTAGATTCGAAGTCAAAGTTACCTTGTTTCAACATGAGTCGCTAGCCTATTATTAACATAAACTCATAGAAAAATGACGACATGACATTTTTAGCATAATATCAGTTATAATGCAGAAATCTTGAAAAATGAAGACGAGTTCCAAACAAAAGATTTTCCAACAGATCTGGGGGCTTGAAATAACGCAATATTCTTTTAAAGCATATATTTTACTACCAACCACCACCTACTAGTTCTATACTTTGCACACAGTGAAAGTGAAATGCACCGTGGTGAGGCAAAAACATTTAAAATTATGAAAATTGTCAAAAGACATGCATTGAAACATCAAAACGTATTAACGACAAGTACAAGGCGACACTTTCAGTTTTTGTTAAGTCAGCTGAAAAAGGTAACAACTAAGTTCTCTTAATTGAACTACAAACAGGACTCACTAGACCGTTGTCGCTCTCTGTTTGAAGTATAAACGTTGCCACATACTTCCTTGTCATTAAAATGTATTTTGTATTACCAACGGAAAGACGATGTGCGAAACGAATACAAATTTCTCTCTAAAAAAATTCTCACTCACTCACACTTCGTTTCGTAAATGCATCCACCGAAGAAACATTAATGTACATAAACACAACCTTATTTTAGCGTAGATTTATTTACATGCAATGCAATACCAGTATTTTAACTAGTTTGCATAGTGTTGTCAAAATGGCAACACGACTATTTTGAATAATTTGTTCTCAGATTAACGTAAAGAAGGGGAACATAATTATAATACTTTTTGACATAAAGTTGTTAGCATCTTTAGCGCAAGAATGACTTGTTACAAGTTTCATGTCGATAAAAATGACAGATTATGTTGCTACACGAAGGCTTAGAGAGGGCAGTAGCCTAATTAAATGAAGACTTTGAAGGTATCATGCTTAAGATACTAATGATTTGGGGAGGCGTTCATAAACCCAATCCGTACAATTTTAGCATGTAGTTAAACCATAAGATCAGAATAAAATCCGTTCAAAGGGACCAAAATAAGTTATTCATTTTTAATCACGGTGCCGTGCAAAGATGCATTTGGATAACGCGATGTAGATTATTTCTCATATTCTCTCGATTGTTAACTCCATTAACGTGATAACAAGAGTAGCTCTAGTATACTAGAAAAACTATTCATATGTGTATGAGCAGGATTATGAATGCTTTTTGAGTGGACGGTTCTGAATAGGAGAAAATTAAATTTTAATATGAATCAAACCACAAAAAATACGCTGAAAAATTGCGTCACGAACAGATTATTAGTCTGATTCACTGGTGGAACTTGTGGAACAACACATTCATTGATAAACAGACGCTCGCAAGGATTACCTAGCATTGTGCAGCTCAAGCTCTTCAATTTAAGTTTAAGCCCAACCTGCAACGGCATACTTTCTCTAGCAATAGGTAGGCACTAGTATTCATCCCATTTATTTCTATTGCATTTTGGTATTCGTGCAGAAGTAGGAGCGAAAAGCCTTATTAAAGCTACGAATCATCCTTAATCCGTGTTCTAAGAATATCTGCGTACAGAAGTTGGTAAAGGAACATATTCAATGATGAACTGAAAAGCACTAAACAACTCATCGAATCATCATTTTTAAATATTTTCATACCTGGGGAAGTATTTACAGGAATCAAACATTGATGTTGCAATAAAGATGCGGATAAAGGAGTTCCACCTCGGGTGCGGATTATGATTATTACAATTACTGCCCACATGCTACCGACTCATGTATGGTTTAAGGTAAATAAATGTGATTGTTATGTAGTTATTAATCTCTAAATATTCCACAATCTCAAATCAGCCACAAAAGAAGACGATGACAATACTAATGAGGAATGGTCGTTAACCATTCAAAGTTCACCCACATTCCGTTGTTATCCTTTCACATATGTGTATCATTCCCCAATTCTACCTGGCTGCTATACTTGCCGTAAGTTTTGTATCTTTGTGCACCATTTTTTCTTTTCCTTCTCACGAAGCACGCTAATTTCATTTTTATTGGCCCGATGAAACTATAATTAAGTTTTATTCGTAAAGGAAGGGTAATATTAATGTTTGATGATGAATGTTATGTGTGCATGCTACTTATGTTTGTAATAAATCTGGAGTAGTGGTACAGCAAATTTGAAATAAATTGTTACGCCATAAAGCATGTATAGCGACGCCGCTTGCAGATGGCACTTTTACGAGCTTGCTATTTCAAAAAAGAAGATATATGATATTTTATTAGTTACGCAATTCATTCCTAATAAATACGCATCTCAAAAGCTACTAATTCTCAGCCAACATTGATTAGATTGTCTGTGGATGAGATTTGCTGTAGTTGAGAATCCGGAGACAATTTGCAATTACAAGCTCTTTGACAGAGCTCTGTAATCATTGCTCTCTTTTAATTAAAACTGTATTGCTTCAAAATTTTAACATTTGAGATTATGAGATCACAAAAATGGAAAGTTAAAAGTGAATGTAAGACATAAACCATAGCGCAGTTTCTCTTTACTATATTAATACTTTGAATTTCTGTTGTCAGTAGTCGTTGCACAGGACAAGAAATAAAAATGAATCACTTGTGAGGCATAATCTGTCACCATATTTCATTGGCACACACATTGTTTCAGGTGATTCTTGCATGTAATTTCATTTTCCAATAAAAAATAAGAGCCACATGCAAAAATATTAAGACAGATGAGCTACAGGCATTTTATTACGAACATCATGTAACTTTTCTCATTTACAATTTTCCTCACTGTTAATCAAATGTTAAACCAGAAGCGGTGAGATGCAACTTGCAAAAGAGCGTTTTTACGGTCCTGATAAAGAGAGAAATAGTAGCAAGCATCGCACAACCATGTTTTGTTGTTAAAGCTAAAGTCTTTACGGTGCTAAATAGTCCAAACTTCAACAATAACAAAAGAAAGAAGACAAAATGGTTTACCCCCACCACCACCATCATCACTACACAATGCAGTAGTTTGGCTTGAAAGTAACTTCATTATGCATATAAGAATAGGGATAGCTGATGAATAAATGAAATAAAAAAAATTCATACTATATAACAATTTTGCATACTTTATTGCATTAATAACTCCCGCAGTTACGTTTTTATTTTCTAAATGAACCAAGTGAACTTCAAGCTGTTGGTTGAATTAAGCCAGTAGCAGTAGTAATGAATGCAAGCATGGCTCTCCTAGCAAAAATAGCAGTAGAGACAGTCGAGTGTGAAATGATTTAAGCCTCATAAAGGAACTAATCTTGCTATGCATCTTGAGTTTTTTGCTTTCGTCTTGAGCCACCTCATGAACTAAAAAAGATGCCTGGTAATTAGCCCATCCATCTTCCTCACTATTAGAAGATGGGAGTACTGACACAACGTTTGCATCTACAGATCATTATTATTATTATCGCTGCATTTTAATGTGCATTTTCACCTAACAAGGGTGCATGCATGAAAATATGATGATGCAGGCAGGAGGTAATATAAGGGAATCTATGAACATTTAGGTAGGTATATCTGTGTTACGATTCATAGAATTTTTTTTGCCAGTCACCTAGTTGAAGTTGCTAATATTAAACCCATTACTACTAGTTCCACTCAGCACTATTTGTGGTTAAGCTCAGGAGGAAGAATTCCTACTATCAAGCAACGTGGGTAAATCATAGTAAAAAAAAAGGTTTCTAAAAGTCAATAACTTGTGCCTTTTGTGGTACAACTTGTCGAACGTAAACATTACACATGTATAACCTATATCCACTCAAGGATCACGCTTACACTACTGACTGAAGGTGTAATAAATGGGGAATATATATGAAGTAGTGTGTATGTATGTACTTATCATTTTAGTTAGTCTCCGCAGATAACACCCTAATTTTAGGGGGTAATCTCTGAAAAATCTGCGGAAATTTTTTAATCGTGCAGCATTTTGTAGTTTCAAACGATTAGACTGCAGTTGTGGGTGGTTATTAAATAGTTGCATCTCCGCTCCTGAAATTATGATGTTAGAACTTACCCACACTCATTAGCTCTGTATGAACGCTAAATATTTATGTGGATGAAGTATGATTTGTATAGTTGATGGTAGCTCAATGCAAGCAAACAATGTAATAATTTTGAGTGCTAAAAAGCAACTATAATCAAATTTGAAGGAGGGAACTATCAAAATGACGTAGAAAAATATATATAACACCAAAATGTTGGATGGATATGGTTAAAACGAAGAAGATTGCATGATGGGTAGCAGCGTACATGCATGAGTTTTGCTTTTTTTCTCAAGTATAATAACTGTATCTTACTGTCTATTTTTTCTTCATCTTCAATATCAACTTTTTACTTTGTTTGCATCCCCTTTGAATGAAGCAGTACGTACGAGCACGGTTTGCAGAAGAACCTGATGGTAGACCAAAATACATCATCCGTCATTCATCTCTCAGTGGCCGGCAGACGAAGTTCCTGTGGCTGGCTGAAAATACCCTGAAAGACATCATGCCTCATCCTCTGGTAACTTTGGTCCTATACCAAAACAAATAATACAATAAAAACATATTGTTCGAGCTTCATTGTAAACCTCTTTGATATCTTCAAAATCTGCCCTGCTACACATCCGTTATAAAAGTGTCGAAGTGAACGACAAAATAATAAATTTTTCATACAAATTTTTATGTAATTCAAAAGTTCTAAAAACGTGACATTGTTTTGTATGAACGAACGATGTGGATCAGTTTGTTGCTTCAATTGATTGAGGGTATGACAAAGTTCTGTGCTGTGTGACCAACAACTGCGTTTTTACCAGCATTGCAGTATTGTGGTTTGTGTTTCTCGGTTCACAGAACACAATGGAAAAATTATTGTAGGGGAAAAAAGTATGCGTAGAGATGTGATTGTGACTGCATGGAAATAGTCATAAATCATTTTTAAGAATCTAAAGTCATCGCCCCATGAAATTTGTGATGTTTTAAAGTTCGATTTAATTGAGAAGCTATCTCAAATCGACAAATATTATTTTTCAAAGTTTCGTCCTGAATCAACAAAAATTTAATTTCTTACTATGCCATCAATATACAAAACAAAGTTTAGAAGTTTTCTCTCAGTGCCAATAACCAAAAGGTAAGACAAAATAAAACTATTATGATATCATTTAAATTTCATATTTGACTCGCGTATTTTCATCATCATCATTCAAATAAAATAAAACCAGTCTTCTCTTTTGAAAAACACAGTTAGCACGTAGATAAAATTTTTAAATTTAAAACAAAATTAATCTCCAAGTTCTTACAGCACATCTTAGCTTAGAATCTATAACAAACATGTTGTTACTTTTATTGGTTTCCATTTCGAGGCTCTATATATTTTCTCTTTATATTATGTAGGTTTCATTCTCTCGACCAACATCAATTAATCAATCAGTGGTTCAGTTACATGGCATGTATTTGATTATCAGTCGAGTTCAATACATACATAATAAGCTCTAGTTTTCATTTATATGCATGCATAACCACTGCAATGAAATGCAATGTAATGGAAGCGCATAAAAATATGCGAATTAGCGAATGCATCAATGGACGAGGGAGTGCATTTGAAATCGTCTATCTATACATCTCATCATTGGTTCAATCATCTAAATCAAAGTCAAAATCACGACAGTATGCAAGGTCTAAGGCAGCGACAGACAACACATTTTACAATGCATGGCGCAGCGTGATCCTTCTTGGGAGGCAGTACAATGCCTTGGCGTATTAGTTAGTTGAATTAAGGAGTGATTTATATAAACTTGAAGAAACTTGGATGAGCGCTAAAAGAGTCCTTTATTATCCAAGTTATTAGCGGATGATGATTTGATGGTGATAATGATGATAGTGACATTATAGTATACTTTTTACGCTACATGCTTTCTAGGTTCTTCTCTTCAGAATGGATTGCCCTCGCGTCTGTCTCCCTTACCGTATTCCTTTTCATCCATACACAGATCTTGACAGCTCGCATAGAGGAAATCAAACAAGAGGCTCTGACGGCTGCGGCAGCCTTCTCAGCTCACGAAAGTAAGAAAAAAGAAAGACAACACGGGAAGAGTATTCTTTTTTTCTAATCTCCTTTTACTCTTTCATACACAAGTCGAAAGGTATGCTGCTGAGATGAATTGCAACTCTCCAATGGTCTGCTTGATTATGTTTGACAGTTTACCTAACGGTTTTATTTTTAGCGCAGAGAACTTAATGGCAAAAGAAAGAGTCTTATTTGTACATGTGTGTCATCATGTCCACCAAAAAATGAATATAAATATTGTGGTAATCATCATCATCCTAGCGTGAAATCGGTAGCTTAATCTTCCTGCAAAATCAGGCTTATTTTTTTGGTACATCCAAAGTCACCTATATGATGCTTTTAGTCAACTAAGAACTAGTTAAACATTAATGTTTGCAAGAAAATTAAAATCCTCAGTAGGATAATAATAATTCAGACTCACGATTAGATAATTTAACCTTTAGCCAAACAAGTGGAACTAACTTAAAATATTTATTATATTCAATACATTACAAAACAATTCTGTTTTTTCTGTAACCCTATAACTGTTTAGAATTTTTTGCTAACTTTTATGTAACGTTTCTTTGCAAAGTCTCATCTTAACAAATTCCATATTCCTCAATTTTTTGTTTTTATTCACGTAAACCCTATAATATACGTGCTTTTGGTTAGGAAAATTAGTTTTGAAGCAGGAAGAGGCGGAACGCAAGAAGTCAGTTAGTATGATTCTAATCATCATTTTATTGTCCATAAATGAAATATATGAACTTGTGTATAACGTCGAACTTTAATTACCTAAAAAGCAGAAGATTACGCAGTATAAAACTATCCCCATCGCCGGTTTTGCCTAACATTTTTCTGACGTTACTAGATCACTTATCATCAGCCAGTCAAGAAAAGTCGCGTGGAGATTTTAGTGGCAATAATGTCCACAGTAATGCCCAAGAGCAGTATTCTTCAGACCAGCAAGGTGGTTCGAGCAGTGGACTTCAGCATCATCATCGCCAATACTTGCATCCTAAGAAAAAGGTAGGTTATGAATGATAGATGTGAATTCATGTGTCACATCTGATAAAAAAGCTTGAAGCTAAAATCGATATTCATCTTTCCGCAATAAATTATAATGCTGTGAAAGGTCATTTACGAAAAAAAGCAATACCTATAAAGTATAAATAATATGGATAGTTATAAATTCTGACGTAAAATTGCACGCTACTTTTTATAGCTTCTATTCCAGTTATTGAAGTCAGTAGGTCTTGGCTATCTTGTATGCTTCCTTCCCTTGTTGTGTAGTCAGTAATTATTGTAAGACTCGATACTGCAAACAAAACAAGTTTTTATTTTTATTTCAAACGGTCAGAACCCTTCATTTTAAGATGTACATGCTTGAATATTTAACGTTTGGACATGCTCCGCAAAATTTCCTCAGATAACAATCTAGAATGGTTTACTAGATGACTGAATGGTCTTAATATGAAAACCTACGGGCTGATAAAGATGTGCCCGAATATTTTTTGCTTTAGAGTCAGTCCCATTTTAAGAATCTCTCAACACTTGGGAAGTTTACAAAAATGCTTTGTAAAAAGCCCTAGCTTCTTAGATAATGCGATGCGATTTTTAAAATTTCTTAAAAAACCATGCTCCGATGGTTCTTGAGTTATGATTTAGATGTACAAAAAATTAATAATACGTTACGATACAGGGATTTTATCAGAATGATCATGTTTATTATATTTTCTACATGAATTTAATGACTGATTTAAACATCTACGACTACGTATGTAGGCAGCTTCGGTTAGCCATTCATAAATTTATCTAATTCCCCAAAGCCGTCATTTCTATGAATGAAATAAAACTGTATTTTCAGAAAGGTGTAGTTGTAAATAAATGTGATATTTCATAATAATATTGTATGTTTGTATTCTTTAGTACAACGCAACAGCACTAAACAATACGAGAAACTCAGAAAAAGAGACTTTATTTTTCAATCGAGTGCCCAAAGTTGGGAGTCAAACGTTGATGGATCTTATGCAACGTCTGTCTATAGCAAATGGATTTCAATTTCATCGAGATAAAACTCAAAAAGTGGAAACCATTAAGATGACATATTATGAAGAGGTGGGCTAAATAAAGCAGTCTTTGTTTCTTTCATAAAATTCTAAACTAAATACGTAATATAAAAGATGTCAGGAGAATGAAAATATTTTTTACACCTACCTACACAGAGCCGTCTTACAACTATGGTGGATATGTTTACCCCACCATCCGTTTACGTCAAACACACATGCTTCAGTAACTTTACAAGGTTTGAGTTTTATGATTTTTTACGTATTCCAAATGAACGATGCGATTAAATAAATTATCTATTAAAACTAACATGTAATATTTTTTATACTATTGCTGCTGCTCAACTCTTTAGACATGGATATTCAATGCCCATTTATATGAACATTGTGAGGGATCCTATTGAGCGTGTGATTTCATGGTTCTACTACATTCGAGCTCCATGGTACATTATTGAAAGAAAGCAAGTTTTTCCGGAACTGCCCTTACCACATCCCATGTGGCTAAAGAAGGTAAGTCCATGTAACATTAATGATTGATCATTTGAAACAAATGAATTATCTAGTTAAAAAGTATATCAATGTTGAAAAGTGACCAATCTGACTGGTTGATTTAATTTCAGGATTTCGAGAGCTGTGTTTTGAATGGCGACAGAGAGTGTATGTTCATTCCTGGAGAATATCATGACGGAGTTGGGGATCACAGACGGCAAACAATGTTCTTTTGTGGACATGATGAAAAATGCGTGTATGTTTTCATTTCTTTATCGTTTCTGCTTCTTCTTAACATAATTTTGACCTTCACAAAGATGATAGTTGAGAGTATATAAATGGGTACCTGTACCTGGCCTGGCTTCACTACAAAAAGTCTTTTTTGAGAAATGGTTTAACTAAAAAACTGCATATTACAGCTGCATTCTGTAATCACGCAAAGTACAAGCAGATTGCTCGCAATTTAAGCTAGTAATAATGTATCTGGCTTCCTGAACAAGTGCAATAATTTATTTTTTAGGCCTGACTTTTGACTTCACTGCGTTGTATATTTGTCTGGTATGTGCATTATGTGAAATGGAGTTTGCAAACAGATTTCTTATTTTGATAGGGAATTCAATGGTGAGTGGGCGATGCAAAAAGCCAAACGGAACGTAGAAAAACATTATGCCGTGGTTGGAGTGTTGGAGGAAATGGATATCACTCTCAAAGTTCTAGAAAACTACATTCCACGATTTTTTGCTGGTGCTTCTCATGTTTATCATGGTAAAAATTATTTTTATGTTTACCTTCCTCGCTTTGCAATTATCTTATTATTAACGTTTCTATCCTATGAAACCCATCAAAATATTTTAAATTAGTCGCTTTTTGCTGTACCACATATTTTACCAAAATGAGCAGAGCTAATCTCTGTTAATATATTTATGCGTACATTAAATTAAACGAAAAATATTCCTCAAAATTTCTTTACAGATAACTTATCGTCAATGGTTAAAATTAACAAGAACATGTACAAGCCCCCTGTTTCCGAGCAAGTGAAGAACATCCTGAGACAAAATTTCACAAATGAGATTGAGTTTTATGAATTCTGCAAACAGAGACTACACATGCAGCATGCTGCGGTGACTAATTTGTGATGCTTTTTGACAGTCAGGTGCTTCACCATTAGAGCACAACCGAAATTATATTGAGTTAAAAAATAAACTTCAGTTCCTGTGTATTAAGATAAGGATTTAGTGCTTCCTTTTTCATTAATTGATGTCAGGTAGGATAAGCAGAATTTAGGAGTGTGATGGGACGACAGTGACGATTGACGATGCAAGTTATTTATGTGTGCTGTTATGAATGAATAATACAAGTAATCAAGTATCGCATTTTATACTATCTAATATAGTTTGATGGCGTCTTTTGCATTTACCATGTTAAAAGTACTTTAATGTACTTCCGAAAAACTATAAGCGCTAAAGATTTTATCATTGGTAAAAAAAGTTTCGACGTATATAAGCTTATATGTATCTCATGATGATTTTTTTTAGAATTTTATACGTGTTAGCTATCAACTGTATTGTCAATTTTTTTAAACCATTTCTACCACAACTTACTCGTATTATATTATGGTTACCACTCTTTTTGTACCAGAAAGTAAGAAGTATTAACGCTATTATGATAAAATAAGATTTGAAACTGCAGATGTACATGTCATGTCGGTATATTATATTAACTTACAGTCATACGCTATATACGCAAAATATACATTAAAGTCATTAATTCAAAGTTGTTTAGAAAAGTGTAAAATAAAGTCTTCAGCTAAAGTAAATGTTGCATCTGGTGCTTTGCTTTCCTTTCAATAATAATGAGCAGCGAATGGCCTTGGAGTGTGCAATCCAGCAACACGAGATCCCAACTTTGGAATATGGCCCTGGAGATTTGTAACAAGTTCGTTCACTGAAATTTCTTTCGAAATTAATATTTGGCATGATTTTGTTGCATCGTTTGCCGATAATATTTGCAAAACTTGCCTGGAAAAACATAATAGGATTACAAAAAGCATTAGAGTTCATAAAAGTTTTATGTATAAATTTTAATCATAATAATTGTTCATTACACGTGGCGTGGTGGTACAGTGTCATCAGTCAGGAAACTACCTCGGGTTGAAGTGTGGTCTAAGGTTTTACTGGAGTTCATTTTGATACGAACGGGACAAGTTTTACCGTTTTCAATTACTGTGCAGTACCCTACCCCCAGATTGATAGAATACATTGAAATATCATTTTCTGCTGGTTCCACTGAGTATAGTTTTCGCTTTCCGTATTTCTTTACACAACATATAATTGCGTCCGCTAAAATGTGCGGCATGTTATCTGTACGGACAGGATTAAGAGATAGTTTCCTCGAAGAATGGACTGCAAGAGTAAAAGGGTAGTACACTTCTTCCGTTTCTGTTTAATTGTAACAAATAGCGATGATGAATTTTCATATGATACATTTAATGTGCAGATGTATTTAGATTATGACTGTCTAATATTACCCCTTTTTGCCCATTGACTGAATGATAAAGGGATAATGTAGTATTTTCCCTTTGCTATCATTAAACTTGAGGCAACACATCTCCTCCGTGAACTTTTGGCCATTTCGATCGGTCGCTTGAATCTAGTTACCTTGCTACTACCATCCAACTCAAGTATTACAAACCCAATGTCAGTTGGCGTAAGGCTCTCCTTTGAGTTTCTACAAGTCAATTGAAACAATCATTTCCAAATTACAACCAATAATGAATAACTTACTTATTACCTTTTTGAAGTTTGGTAAAGTGAAATATCAATTTGACAAGTTGCATCGGTGCAAATTAATTCAAAACACGGTTGACAATCAGGATCAGCGTAAGGGGGTAAAATACCATCCAAACTGTAAGCATTCCAGCCTTGCCGTACTTTGCATACTTCTAAAGATGTGAAGTATCTAAATTTCCGTACATCAAGATTAATTAAGACTGTTTACAGTTTACTGTTTTCCCTATTCATAAAAAGATTTTAGTCTTACTTCAGATAATCACGATAACTCATCCAGAAAATTCCTTTGTGGGACTGGTTTGGGGCTAAACTGCTTCTCATTTTTGATGTCCAAAGTGCAGATGCATCACTCCAATCTCCGTTCCAACTAAATCGTCCCCACGGGTTATGAAGTTGTATCAGTCTGAAAAATTTCATTTCTTATTTAGTATCTTCTACTTGATGCATATAGTGTATTACAATACATTAACAGGGAAAACCGTTACAATACGTACCTAATTCCATCACAGCATACTATTTTCAAAACGGAGTAAACATGATTTGCAACTAGACCATTTGCTGTATAAATATCACTCTTCTCTATTGTAGTTCCAATAGACGTGCCCATTAGGAAGCCACTTGAATGGAAGGATAAAAATCTTCCCCACAACAACTCATGGTCGATCTCAGATTTCTAGTACAAGGGAAATGTGTGCACACAATATAGAATGACCACTTCTGGCTGTTGTTTGTATACATAACTGTTGAATATAATTACCAAAATAATGCACTCTGATTGAAATCCAGTCAGGTAATTCAATCCATCCCCCATGTTTCCACTTTGTAGAGATTCATAGCTTCCATGTAACTTTGCCATCGCCTTTTCAATTAACGGTACCCATAATTGCTTTCTCCGACACTAAAATTGCATACATTTGTTTTCAGTATATTGAATTTAAAAGTTGAAAAGATTAACTTGTTGTTCGTACATGCATATTATTATTGAAAACTCTTACTCTTGAGAACACCAGTCTATAGAAGGAATCACAAGGGAGAAGATCATCTACGATCACATTTGTCCAGTTACCATCCTTGAATAATCTCACAATGTACACCCCAGCGGCATTGATTTGTCCTGTTGCCAAAATTTTTGCTAGCAGTTCTTTCCTCTCGCACAACAAAGCTAAGGCTGCAACAAACCAACAGTTGCCCAATGCCCCTAAAAGTCCATAATAATCGTTTGTAGCATTTAGTTTACAAGCTTCATGAGATCTTTATGAAAGTTATTCATGATTCATAATTTTAAAAAATGTATTTGAAAAATCTAATGCTTAGCATTATAATCAAATACGAGTTATAAATGCAATTAGAGTCGAGGGAATGTCAGACAGGCTAATCAAAAATGGATACAGCATACCTTGACGTATGTCCGACGGATATGGATCGTTAATAACCACCCACCCTGATTCTCCTTTGATGCCTCGAATATTTTCTGGTCGTTGCCAGCTCGATACTGATTTTGCCCCAATTGTAAATTCGTTGCTCCCCTTATAAGCTGCAGCCTCCTTGAATCGGAAAATGGATTGCAATGAAGCTGGAAAATCTTCATCGATATATTTCGTGCCACGCTGGATGCAAGTCTGTAGAATTTTTTCGTATTTTTGTTCAAAATGGTTCAAGTTTTCTTTGCTTTCTCCATATGCACTGTTTTTGCTTATGAAGCCATTAGTTGTATGTGTGGTAATTTCAGAGATCACTTTCAGAGCTGGTCCGTTACGATTTGTGGAATTAATTTGATCGCTAGTTGACTGGCCCAAGATATTATCAGCTCGACTAATTTTAGTTGAACGAAACATTTTTGAAACTTTATTTTACCGTTGCTCCTATAAGGTAAAGAGTATAAAAAATATCAAAGCACGAAAACAATATATAATAAACACGAAATAACGAATATACTCGAAATATAACTCAACGCTCACATGTGTCCCTCAAGCAAATGAGAAGTGCACTGGGACTGGGATACTGATGAAATGAAACAAAGAATGAGTAACATTCTATCTAACACCAACGTTTTGATAGGATTCCTTCGCCCCATAATATGATCCCCGAAACGGAGTAACTGTCCGCACTAATTAGATCAGGAAGTACGGTCTTGTAGGATTAGAATACAAATTACATCGCTCCAGTTGCAAGCTCTTTACTGCACGATGTCATACACAATGTTATGTGCCTTAGGTGTAGGATTCGTACCTGAGCATGACGCGAATATTGTCGGGCGGAACTCCACACGGAAGAAAGTACCGTTCCGTTTTTGTATTGTGGAACTTATAATTGAGGGAGCGACAATAGCAGTATCCGCAAAAACCAAAGCAGACAAAAAAAGGTGACAAAAAATCGTGGATCGGCACATGCATGCTAATCTTGCTATAGTTTATAATGGTTGACTCATATACTCGAAAGTATATAAACGTACAAAATACGACCTAAAAGGGCGAATCTGGCAAAAAATGAACTAGTTGAATCCTTTCCTATTATGTTTGTTAGAACGTTAAAACTTTCAACTCTTGTAGATCTGTTATGTTATATTTATACATTAAATTTATAATTTTTTTTGTATAAGTTAATTCGGTTAATATCGGTTTTCTACATTGCTCTTTGATTACTCAGCTTAAGATATATTTTTAAAATTTTTAGGGTGACTTATTCAATGTCAATGTGGTTATTCATGATATTTTATATTGTGTATCAAATCAAAGGCACTGAGGTCTTTAACCGTCAGAGTAGCGAAAAGTTGACTCATGCCTATGGCTATACTACTACCGTGTGAATGAAAAAGTGCAACAATGAACAAATCATCCTCCTCGTTCACAACAGCACAGTGGTCACATCACATCCCCTAGCTAAAACTGAGACGACATGCATGTATTACAGTCATAGTATACGCTCACACACGGTGCTCCCGAATTGAGTGAGTCTTAAGAAAAGAAACGAATGACTTATGAAAAGTCAGCAACAAAAGTATACACTAACTGTCTGTGTGATCACAAGATTTTACGTGTGTATATCCTGTTATCCATGTGCTAGTGGTGGCAACATTATTATTACATGTACCGTTATGCTTACTTCCGTTTTCACCGCACTGGTGTTTGTAGTAATTTGTTGTGATTCATGTCTTGGCGAAATCGTAAGATGATTTAATGTATACTGTATCACACATACAGATAATGTTATAATACTCAACAGGTAACAAATGGGTACAGCATGACATTATAATATTTCTTGCCCAGTTCCTTCCCTTTTAAACGTTTGACGATGGTTTGATCGCTACTCTTTGTAGTGCATCAGTGCATGGGTTTTTTAGCCGTTTAAAAAAGCACATGGATCCTGAAATTACATGCGATGTTGAGTGTATATGTTGCTCATTATTAGATTAGAAATTAGGAAAGGTTTTTTACATCATTATTTACTATGTATGCAACGATGCAGCATATTGTGATAAAACCCTTGTTCCGGTTTGCTTTATTTTTTGTAAAGTTTTAAATACGGCACCAACATACTAATTCTTACAATTATAGAACATAATTTAAAATCGAACTTAAACATGGTTGTGGCTGTGGCACGGTTACATATATACTGTCTACAAATAACTAATATTTTTCACAAGTGGAGGATAGCAAAAATACTTCTTCATAGCAATAAGTACAGGAATAGAATTACAAATATTTTCTGGATCCTCTAGAAAACTTGGTATTTAGCTCCTTGCTCTTTTCAATGTACTTTTGTTTGTCGCCTTCTTTCATCCCAGATATTTGCAAGTCAGTGTCCCGGTCAAAAGCTTTCCTTTCTGCTTTTTCGGTTGTGTCCTGTTAAGAATATATTAAATTACCATTAAAATAAATCAATTTTTTTCTCTAGCTACATATTTTTTAATGTATTATTTAGTACCTTTTTCTTTTTTAGCTCGGTCTGATGTATTTCAAGAAGACTCTGACCTCGTCTTTTCTTGGTTTCAAAATCCTTTTTCATGTCATCCATTTTCTGATCATAATCTTCAATCAGTTTCCTCTCTATTTCGGCATCTGCTTCACGGGCAAAAGCTTCCTCATCATCTTCCTCATCTGACATCTTGGAGTCTTCCGGTGCTCGCGTTAAAAACTTGCGAGGACCTACGCCAATCCCAGGTATAATTCTATTTTTAGGTGGTATCAACATCCATTCTTCTCGTTTAGGTTTTTCTTTCTCTGAGGTGGAGGGAAGGGATGTAGGAATATTTAAATGTGCTTTTGGATGGTCCGGTGGTAAAGGGCCAATTATGTCAGAGTCTGACTCAGAACCCGAATCATGAACTGAATTGGATGCTTCCGCTTCCAAAACGGAAGATGATTCCTCTGGTTTGGTCTCCGCATCAGCTATCAATTTAGCCCTCAAATGTGGAGGTAACGTGGGTCCAATATGAGCCCCCGAAGAGGCGGCAGCGCTGTAAAATTTATAGCAGAATAATGAATTCATTCATAAATATAAGGAACAGGGAAATGTGAGAAATACGTAGATCAAAAAGTACTTCAAATTGAAACACAATATTTTTAACCTTGACCCACGTATTTATATATTAAAAAACATCGAATGAAATGCAT
This sequence comes from Orchesella cincta, assembly GCA_001718145.1. NCBI lineage: Eukaryota > Metazoa > Arthropoda > Collembola > Entomobryomorpha > Orchesellidae > Orchesella > Orchesella cincta. The sequence continues at coordinate 47,024 of LJIJ01000393.1, forward strand.
TACTCTTTTTCTTCCGGTTTTGTTGCTGTTGACTGACTGAAACCAGGTGGTAATGCAGGTCCATAATAGTCATCATCGCTTTCTGAATCGGACATGATGCACTAGTTCTAGTTTTTAAACACAAATCATATATATTCAACAAGTTTTATGTTTTTAACCTCTCAGTAACACTTCATAGCTAAATCCTGTTAATCACTGGACTTTATAACAATGAATCTCAACTTACGGATAGTGATTGTTCTACACTGTATGGAAGTAGGAGCGTCTCCAACCTAAGAATTACCTAAATTAAAATGAATAAAATATACTTTTTTGTCAGCGTGAAGTATCAACAATATCATACAACACATTCGCGCTGTTTCTTCTTGTTTGCTGCCGTCACCCCTGAGCTTGCTACACGAAAATTGACTATAGGCATCCTACTCATTGCTGCGCATCATGAATTCGAAGTTTTTTAAGATAAATGGCAATTCCATAGTTTACTACAGACAGAACTACTTTAGAAAGACCCAAATGGTAATGGAAGTCCTAAGAACTGCAGTCAGTGTGCTTGGCCTGAATATGTAACGTATAAATCGCGTTTTAATATGCAATCCGGTTATTCTCGCTTTCTCCATTCAGAATGCTATTGGCAAAAATCCAAGGTAGATGTTGAATGATACGCAAAGTCACACACAAAATCAATTTATTATTCCGATTTTATTGTTAGAAAATCAAAAGACAGTAATTATATTCATTACGAATCAGGATTAACTACAGTTGACGTCTAGCAAACCAACAATATTTGGATCATGATCAGGTATGAGAGGAGAATGAACAAAAATGTTCCTGTAGCTTTAATTAATTAAATTCTCCATAAATAATTAAGACTAATTTTATACATCTAGCTATTCAATTGATATTATTATTCAATACCTTTGTAAATATTACTCACCAGTAAATACACATAATGTTCGTATGATTTAAATCTGTAATAACAACAAACATTTTGTTTCAGAACATTCAAATGCTAGGATCTCACTCAATCTCAAATCATCATGCGATTCATCATCAAATGTCGCTCATACATATATAAAATATATTGAATTTTTTAGTAGAGCATTAAACACATTAGCTTCAATGGCTACGATATCGTTTCTATAATAAGCAGTTGCTGATGCCTTTTATCACATCAATTAGGTATTCCTTGCTTCTTGTTACCTCAAGCTTTTCCTTTCAAATTTCTAGCGTGAACTCGCACTTCAGCTCGAATATCGAGTGACTTCCGGTTTCTGGATGATCTAGAAGGATAGTATTTCCGGTTGTTTTATTGTTCCGGTTGTTGAAGTGTTGCTTATTAATGGTTTTAAATCAGGTAGTAACAACTGGATACATGAGCATTGAAAACTGCAATAGTAGTAGCAGTTTTAATTGTGGTTTGGCTAGAAATTCACATGTATGATCCCAAATTAATAATTTAATACTGGTTTCTTTGTTACATTCGGTCGTGTAAATGCATAGCCGTTACCCGTTTTATTATTTTTGTTTGACTTAGCTCTTTTTTATAAAGCAACGGTACAACCTAAGTAAACACAGGTACCTCTTGAATCCCCTAAAATATCTCATTTAAATATCAACTAATTCTATTTAACGCCAACTCTTAAAAAGAAAATGATCTACAAAACCCATTTATATCCATTCAATACATTATTCAAGTAGAAGTATTTTATCAATTTTATGGTATGCTTTCCATGCTTATAAGTTTGCTGCTGCAGCTTCCGGTGAACTTTTGCAGCCAAATACATGAGCCAACGCATTTACTTGAAGGTTTGTTGGGCGTTTAGAAAGGAAGTCCTTTCGGAAGAAGTATCTGCTCTTCAGTCAGTAAAAATGCACTCTTTCTTACGTCCGCAATTACAGACCGTAGACAAGTTAGTTGTACCTTCACAATTTAATATAATGAAATAATATAGTAATGCGACATTTTTTGGATTTCATTCCAAATCCCGATTCGTAAAATTTACATTTCAAATCCATACTTCCTTCGCATTTGGACTACAGTCAGGTACTACGAAAGTACTATAAAATTGGCATATTTACTTACATGTATCTACTGTTTCTTAATTATTTGTATGCTAAACTTACAGCAAACATGTTTGCATACTCTTTTTGAGAGAGATTCGTATAAAAATTTCGACCCTCGTTGTCTCGTTGTTCGTCCATTCTTATGTCGAGTCGCACCGACTTTTTTACATCTGCCAGAATCGTACCGTCGACAATAACACACTTCAGGATTATAATTATAATGTTCGTTAGACTTTGGCAATATATTTTTTATTACTACCTACAATTTTATATTTTGAAGATATTTTAAAGAAGGATAGATATTTTTATTTTAAAGTAAAAGCACACAACATAACTTGCTGACAATAATAATTAATGGAGTATCGTTACAAATTTTTTTTTACACAAAAGCGTTTTGCTGAGATCTCAAGTAATGTACAACCAATGTACATTAACTCTTACTTGTTGTATATTTATGTTTACAAACCATGTAACCCATTTGATGCCCATTATAACGAGGATGAGATACATTATTATTTGGCACGTAGAAGCAATAATTCTATTAATGCTTAAAGAGCTGTGACAACAACTCCATTATCTTGGACGAAAGTTTCATTAACAGAAGCAACAGTTACCACATCGGGTTTACGAAAATTGGTCTGTGGGTTGGGTGTTAGTCGATTGCCAATCAAGTTGCCAGCTTCGTTCGTTTGCACAAGAATAGCTGTGTAAGTGTTTTGGACTGTGAGAAGTGAGTCTGAAGCATCACCATCTCCGTCCGACTCTTCAATGTCAGGAATCAGTTTGGAAACTGGAACGTGCGATGGCAATGGAGGTGATGGGTGAACCACGGTACTCTTGGTAAAACTTGTCCCAGCAGTTGTTGTTTCTGGGCAGGTGGTCCCAGCGTAGGTTGCTGATGTCATGGGTGCACTTGGCTTTCTGTGGCGGTGATATGAACTGCCCTTCTTTCGTGGAAAAATAGAATTCTCCTGGTTCATTGTTGTGTTATTGAAATCCTAAAATTTAAACAAGGCATAAAAAATGCATTAGTAACACATTATGCATAATAATATACTTCCGGGTTTGTAAACAAGTTTTTTTTTTTCAAAGTGTATTTTAAATATGTATGCGAGAAAATTAAGTGATTAAATATAAAAGTACTAACCTTGTTTGTAGCACATGAGCAAGCTTTCTTAAAACTCTTCTTGAAGTTGTCGGATAAGAAAGCATACAGAATTGGATTCATTGCAGAGTTAGAATAGCTTAAGCAGCCGGCCAAGAGAAAGATAATCAATACAGTTCCGGAATGATTGGATTCGTGTGGCATGAAAATCAGGGCCATCTGTAAAACATGATAGTAGTCTTAAGTATTTGATTATTCGCAAGGGAATTCTTTTGGCATTCTTGTTTGCATAGGAAATTGGATTGTGCTTTTTATAGCAAGCTAAGAATTTTCAACTCCCCTGTTGTTCAGCTTCAATTTGCCATCTTGAGAATGAGAGCACAATGTTTTTTCTTCATGCTGTTTCTCAAGTTTTGGTGTCTACTGCATGTATATATTTAATATATACAAGTTCACACATTTCCCTACTATATGTATCTATTTACGTAATATCTGGGTTATATAGTATTTCACAAGTGTACAAGTGGCACATGGCACAAAAAGAGGGCCATAACAATTTCCTAATAAGCATTAACAGACTAAAGCTATCGGGGAAGAAAATGATGGGGAAAGGTCTGAAATACTAACCATTTTGGAAAAAAATAAAATTAGCATAACTATACCTGTGTGGCCCAATATGGAGCCCAGCAGAGGAAGTAGACAGTGACAACGGTTAAAACCAGTTTGGTAACTTTTCGATGCGACTTTTTTCTTTCCTTTGCTCTACTGCTCTGTTGCTGAATTTGTTGAATATCTTTATCTCCAGAATCCTTGTTTGAGGATTGAGGTTTTCTCCTGGGACCGACCGTCCTAAGCCTCCGAATGACCAGGATGTAGAAAATGAGTATTAGTGTTAGTGGAGTCGCAAATCCGAGCACAAACGAGTAAATGATAAATATCATCTCCCCGCTCATTGTTGACGATTCTGGCCAGAATATGTTGCAATTGATCTAGAATGAAAAGTAGAACAGGAAAATTTAAAGAATGAGATCTTCTTGAAATTAGGTCATATATATGTATACTTGTGTAGTGTTTTACATGTCAAGTTGAAAGAGGCGACAGAATCTTACATAATACGTGAGACATACATGTTTAATTCGGTTTCAGAAGACGAGCCTATGCAAACAAAATTGTACTTACAACAGCTTTCGCTACACGCTACATTAGCCCTTCTAATTACTTTGTAATTATTGCCTTGCAAATAACTTTTTGAGATTAGCGACATCATTGAACTATGTATTAGTTTTTAATTAAAAGTAGGCAATGAACCCTGAATATATAGAAAGGTTCTCTCAGATCTTTCCACTTAACCGGAGCATGATATGAGCAAACATCAAAAAAGAACATGGAGGAAGTGCAAGTGAGTGAGAAAATGTAATAAAATTTTATTTACAAGATGTTAAACCGATGGAGTTTACAGTTAGCCCGAAGCATGTTAAAAAGTTGAGCAAAACCAGAGCGATGTTTTTGCCCTTGCGAGACCGATGTAAGTGAAAAGCGGATACGGAAACCCTTTGTCGGTTTAATTGACGATAGTAGTTTTCATAGTAAATGAGAGTAAGTACAAAATATGCGTGTAGTCAAACTGCTCTACAAATAAACTATACTTATGCCTCTAAAAGTTCTTGCTTATCATGCTCGTGGAAATCTTTTGAGTTTGCGTTCCATTAAAAAGCAGTAAGGTTGTACTAAGGTTGTACAACCATATTGATGAATGAATAGCCCAATAAAAGTTTCACTATCACATGAACCGTAAGTAGAATATGGCAGTTGAGAAAAATCCGCAAGCCTGGACAAGTCTTTTCCAAGTTCTACATTTTACAATACGTCAAACTCAGTCAGAAATATAGAATAGCTCTGCTCCATTTACCCCTTTCATACTTTCAACTACGACCTACACGACTACTCATAATCAGCTTGTTATCTCGGCCTCAAACGATTTGGCAAAAAAGTTATTTTTAGCTAATTGCGTAGAGCAAATTCATGAAGGGTAAACAATAATCAACTCATGTTCAAATTACGACCAATCTGTCAACTGCAAACGGTGAACGTGGTGGCCAACACATCAGCCGTTTGAGTCGGTGCTAAAGGAAAATTATCACCAAACCACAACTTTGCAAATTATTCTGTAGCAGGACTGAATAAAAGTTTAGAAGAGTAAGTGCAATAGTGGCCACGGAAAAAAAACTTTTAATTGTTCCTCACAAATAAAAAATGTAGCAAGAGTTTTACTGAAAAAGTTTTGCAATAGCCCATTATACAGCTCGGCTTGTCCTATTATTATCTTTGACGAATCAAATGGAGAAACACTCCATTTTCACAGAATTTATTGAGACATTAAGGGTCGTAGTTTTAGGAGGAAGTCTAAACTTTCCGGGATGGCGCAAAATAATGGAGATACTTGGTTTGTTGGTATGCAGCAGCGTATAATATTGAGCAAAGCTTTTATTATAATATATAACGACATATTTTCATAAATAATGCCAAATAGGCTTCATTGTTGCCACTTGGGAATAAAATTTTTGCTTTGTAAAAAAGTTTCCATGAAAAGATGTAAATAATATACATTGGATAATATATATACTAATTGTGAGTTTGGAGCAGTAACAGTAACCCAATATTGCCAAATTGTATCATATTGTTCGAGCATGTAGCAGTTGTTAAAGTGTCCGGCAACGAAATGATGTCAGGAATTTGGCTTCATGTACGGTAATGTGCAACACTACATTTGGATCCCAAGTGTTTATGATGAAAGTAAAATGAGACTGATAATTTTTTTCTCTGGTTGTAATACAAACCTTCAAAAAGTCGCCGTCTCCATTTTCCATAGAATTTGATAGGAGTTTCGAACGCAGGAAATAACGTCTTATATATTATTATTATGCACAGAAAGCAGAGATGGCTAGGGACAGTTTTTGTTTGCATCTTTCAATCGCATGACACAATTCTTACGTTACCCCTTACTGACCTTCTGTTGTAGGATGTGATAGTTAGAGTAGCTTTTTTATGGTCACTTTTTAGTTTTAATATGAAAAGCAATTGTTGTATCAACCAAGTAAGGTATTGTGATATGAAAAAATATTTAGTTTTTAACTTGAATGTCTTCTGCTTTAAATGGTGAATGACATAAATTTTTTTAGGGAAATGCATATTACCAACTCTCACATTATACATTTCGAGGTAAATTGTCGCCTTTTCATTTAGCTTTTTAGCTGTTTCAGCACCACCGTACCAAATTTGGAATTGAACCTCTTTTTTCGTTGGAAAAGTTTACATCGTGTTGTAACATTTAGCTTTTTAGACCCATCAATTCATTGCGTTACAATCATTTCTTCTGTTTAGCAGCAAAAATGTTATGACGTCTTATAATCCCCAAGATTGGCGTAGTAATTAATTTAGTGAACCTTTCCATTAAATTTAATGTATGCTGTGGTGTTTTTATTCAAGTAAACATTCAAGCCGGCAGTAATATCTTTATAATGGTGCATTGTATAAAACAAAACTTACCTTTGCATCAATTTCCAGAGTATTGGCATACATGAAGATGGGAACCATCAGGAGAGCCGACAAAGTCCACGCAGTGAGTGCCACAACTTTTGCGATAAGTGGTGTACGCCATTTTGGTGCATTTATTGGGTGACAAACAGCCAAGTATCTAAAGATGAAAAGTATAGTGATAAAGCGTCAGATAGCAAATCTACATTTCTCGCTATCACCTATCACATATCATTAATGCAAAGTGATTTAAAATTCAGGAACTAATATTGGCACAACGCTTGAAACAGCACTACTTCCCCCCAAGAACATTCAATTATGCTCAAGTACGCTTTTGCACTTTGAGGAATTCACTTTTCTTAAAAGCTCATAACTTTTTTTAATACAAAAGCGATGAGTACGAGATTTCAACTCTACCACCCAAGACTATACGTATGTAAAGTCCTTTGCAACATGCCTTCCTTCACTTATGTTCATTTTTTTCTAAATGGAACATTAGCTGGTGAAAGTACAAGCGCAGCATATAGTAGTATAGCTCAGAATATCGACCCTAAAAAGTTTAAGTACATGCACTATGCACAAAAAATAGCATTTTTACGCTATTTGAATATAATATATCCGGGTTTGGGTACGACACAACACAATCAAAAAGTATGTACAACTTATTATCCCTTCTATTTCATAACATCCACTAAACAATAACAATTCAGCTTTTTCCTTATTGCTTTCTCCAAAAGAAAGCTAATCTTTCTTTATGAAAAATCAGAACAAAGCCCAGACTGAAACCGCGTTTATCTTATTATTGCATTTACTCAAAGACTGCCTGCCTCTTCCCAACCAAACCAAGTCACAACAATAATATACATACACATGTACGTTTATTTTTATGAGTCTTTCGCGGAGACTTTTGAACGTTCTTCTAGGAAAGTTTCTACATTTTATGTACATGTGCGTACGTACACACAACAAAGCATTTTGTCTGTGCATTGAATCTTCTAATATGAGCATGAATTGGACTATTCTGATGTTGAAAAAAGTTGCATTTAATATTACAGGAGAAAGCAAAGGAACCCATTGAGAAGTAAGGATATTCGTTCACATTTCCCCGTACCATAACCAGGTAATAAACATAAAACTTGGCCGCAGTGTAGAGGGTACTAGGGCCCTGGAGACGATGACAGTTACCGCATCTCTGCCCCATTGTGAAGTCGAAGACCTACGATTATAGTACAGCCAGGAATGGGAATGTGGGTAACGTCTAAAAGTCTTATGAGTTCTTCGGCATTTCTAAATAAAATAACTGTAAAAAGAACCAAAGTTGTAATCATGGAATATTTGTGAGGGTGGAAAAAGTATATATAAATATACATTCATATACATACATTTTGGTATCTAATTCAGTTCGTTTACATATGCCCACTAACTGACTACACCAACACCCGTTAACATTCCACACGATCATTGCTCGTGTAGTTCAACAAAAATATGCAGCCCTATACATTTTTAAAGGATGGAAGTGGCATTGTTATAGTCATGAATGCAGATAATGTACCCTCAGTCAAAGTCAAAAACATTTCCTCAGGTATTATCTCAATTCGCTGTCACTATCCAACTTTCAAGCTGGCATAAAATATACATTTCCCACATATTTTGCCAACATATCGATGCAAAGTAAATACGGGTACCTATATAGGTATTTCTGCAATTTAATGCCATTCAGCCTTCGGATATTTTTACAGCAAAGGAATTGCACACTTTTAAGTGCCATAAAAACACGAGGTTACTAATGCCATTTCTGATATAGTTTTAACAACATGCTTTCTTTGTTAGGGATGCTAGCTGAGATTTATTTAGTGTATGAAAAATATGCAAGCTGCATAGCAAAAGTACATGTCATATGCTTATTGGCGAAGAAGACAAGAATGCCCCAAAGGAAAGAGACTGTACTACTAATCTTTATGGACGCACCATGGATTATTGAGTAGGGTTGTTGTAAGCCACGCTTGGGGAAAGTGTAAGTTGGGTTAACATCGAGATGTGTATAAGGTGACACTACTTTCTTATTGTTATACGTGTAAACACTACAGATGTAAAACTGTGAAGGAAATGCACAAAAAGGTTGAGTTTATATCCTAGCGTAAACCAGTGCACTTTATGATGATGCTGAATCCCTTCCAATTTCATCAGAATGTGTGTTTATTTTGTGCTTCCTTTGAGCCTTAGCCCCCAGTGGAACCTCAAGTGAACAGGGAAGGTAAATAAAATATGCAATAAAACGAAACTATTTACATCTCAGCGTAGAGATAGAATAGGGGAAAACAGAAACACTTCTTAAAAATAGGGTAAGTATAAGGACAACAAATGTGACACTACTAAATACGAGAAGCTACCTAAAGCACTGCAGTGAAATATAAGACCATCGCCAATTCGTCGTCCTTTTCAAGGAAAACACGTTTTGTGGACGGTGTACAAGAAGTATTACCCTGTGAGTTTGCTTTAAATGAAACGACTTTAATTTCGCGAGTCAGGTCGTGTCGTTACCCTCCTAAATCAATTGTCCTTGCCATTTACTTTTAATATGTACTATACTGTTCTCGAATTGCGTCTCAAAAAATGTGTCACAGACAAAACTAGTATGAAACTAGACTTACATTCTTAAATGAATTATAAAATATCCGATTCATCTAAATTAACATGGAATGTGCGTAGTTCAGTATACTTTTATTACTATAAGGAACAAGTATGCCAAAAAACTCATCAACGAGTGTTTAAAGGTGCCTGATCTCGTAGTTCATATGAAACAAATGCTACCGACAAACTCGAAAACATTGTTGTATTTTGAACATTAACCACAAAAATGAAAAAACAGTTTGTTTATTTCACCACTGTGCACCTTATCGTTGTACACAAATATACAGAAATATTTATCTTCTTGGGCTTGAACTGAATTGTGAAATGTTTGTAACTTGTAACTAGTGTTTGATAGAACGTTTGTAACTTGTAGGGATTGAGTCGGCCAGATTTTCAGAAGACCACAAGATTTGGAACCTATTCAACGGTTTTATGCTCAATCTACACACTTTATCGTCCAAACCAGGAGATAAAGTTATAAACTTTTTACAGCCAATGTAAATTTTCCATTTTGCTAATCGCCCAATTTTGGCATCCAAGTTTTATATCACCGGCCGCAAGGTTTAGTCCATGATTTAATTTACATGAATTTAGACGCGTTCTTTTTCATCATCAGCTTCTAGGGGAAGTAACGCAACAATAATGTCGTGTTTATAGGATTAGCGTCAGTCCTATGCCACATTATTTTAAAGCAAATGCCATCATCCTGAAATGTATGAGCTACATATATTAAAGCAAGCATGTTTGTACCTGTCAGCCGACATGACGAGAAGGAACATCGAGCTCGTGATTTGGTTAATACTTGTCGTTGTGAAGTATGCTTTACAGAAAAAGTTTCCAAATGGCCAATATCCCAGAACAGCCGTTACCATCAGGAAAGGGATGCCAATCAAAAAGCATTCGTCCGCTATCGCCAAATTTACGATGTAGAGATTGGTGACAGTTTGCATTTTTGAGAATCGAACAACTACATAAATAACGAGAGTGTTGCCTGCCAAACCAATCAAACAAACGATTCCATAAAGGGCTTGTACAAGCAAATGACACCACCACGGTGGTCCAGAAAACGATGGATACGACTCCTCCACACCCAATATCGTGTTATAGATATGCAGGCAGTCAGGATCCAATAAAGATATATTGTGTTCTTGTTCCGAGGTTAAATACGAACAGTTTTCATAGCCGGTATAGTTTGCCATGGTGGAACTGATGCTGCTTTGGTTGGTTTCATCCATGAGGAAATGAGTTCGTCAAAGACCCTGAAAGAGACAAAAGTAAACAGACCTTTTATATAGACTTGAAGGAATTTACTATTTTAAACCTATCTACTGTTTTTCGTCCGAAATAACTAAGTATTTTCACAGAATTCGCAGGAAATCATAAGAGTGAGATGCCTAAAAAGCAAACATTATATCAACGAGCCAAAGCTACCTGGCTGGTGTGGGACCTCGCTCATATGGACAAAAATGAATATGGAACGAGTTTGAAACAAATGATAAACTTCAGTCCGTCGTGTACTCGATGGGAATAGGATTTTAGATTTAATTTTTTTCATTAGTTCGTAAGTAAACACATTTTTATCATTAAATATGCAAAAATAGTAAGCGTCAGTAATGAAGGCTGACATTTTCGTGAGAGTTTGATGATTATCTGATGAAGCCATATATTGCGTACTGAAGCCAGTTATTAAATTAAAACAGCCAAATGAGAAACAAATTCAACTTTCATGACAGTATAAATTATTCGCTATATGACTGTGAAGTGATAGTGAATAGTTCTCTGAATTTAAAATTACAATAGAAATTCATGCTCACATTTAATTTGCAACTATGTTCAACAGGCTGTTAACCTCTGTGGGTAGATGGTGGCAAAATTGTTGTACATTAGCAAAGCATGATGATTTGTAGAAAATTTAATATTACTTTTACCCATTCAGTCATTTCACAATATTCAGCACATTAGTAATATAATTTAATGACGCAATTTAGTCACAGTATTGATTTATGATTACTACGTGCAGTTATTTTAGATATTTCATAAATTCGTTTTCTCCGGAAATTGTCAAATTATGAATGAAATAGGAATGAGAAAGTATGAGCATATTACAACTGCTTGGGATGGAAAACTTTTAGCTCAAAGACCTTTAGACATTTCCTCTGACTTTGCTAGTTCAAAGAAAGGTTCAATCATCTTCCAATAAAATCATTCCTTTAAAATCTAACGTTGAATATGAATTTAATTTGAATTAAAACAATTTTCCAGATACTGAGCCCAAAACCTTTTATTGTGTTTTGGTCGATGATCCCTTCCATTCATCTTTGGTTCTTTAATCAAGGAGATACATTATAACCATTCGAACCTTAATGTTTAGCACAATCGTTGTGTGGTAATGTTGCGAATTAATTTACGACGATGTTGTAAATAATTGTGGATATAAGTCTTGTTTTCTAGATTTACAATTTATCGTGATGAAAGTTTATTATCACTGAAAACTTTTCAACTAACAAAAGAAGGTTGTATACGACAATCAACCAATTTCAGAATTTAATGTTGTTGAGCGTTTAATTTACGATTTAGTTTAATTTGTTTTTCTTTAGTATTGCATCATGCTAACAGTAGCAACGTGTAAATAAGTTATTCAAACTTCTGTGTGAGGTGAAAGCAGGGACTAAAACCAAAGTAATGAGACCTGGAAAGTGGAAACAATTATTGCAAAAGCTAAAATGATCAAGTGCAGACGAATTGGCCACATACACATATATACTGTTAGTGTACACAGCTATGCGAATATATTCATTAGGCAAGACAGGTGGGATTCTATATAGTATTGAATTAGATTCGTGGTCATGAAAAGGTAAGATAAGGGAAACCATCACTGACTCGAACTCAATTATAACACCACTAGGTCTAATCTAATTTTCTGTTCGGAGAAGGAAAGGAACAATGCCACATTCAGGTTTAGTTGTTTACTTATTACGAGGCATGAAAAATACTCGAGTAAACTTATTATTGGGAACGAAAATGCTTTTGCTCAGTAGCTTGTTGTATGCAAGAAGAACACACCAAGCCCTCCAACTTTAATTACGGAGTTTGTCATAGTTTTTGTATTCTTACGCAACTAATTTTCCAAGACTTTCTTGGATACACTCACAATATTTATTACGTTTACATTCACATGCAAATATATGTATTACCATCTAATTTATAGAGAGATATATTAGAACTGCAGACCCTAACCAAGGTATAACGTATTACAGTTAGAAAATGGAAGAAGTAAGTGGCAAAGCTTCACTGGTGTCCTCCCTATCAGCTACGACAAAATCTTGCGTAAATTTATTAAGTAATTAAGAGTAGCGGAATTGAGAACTCAAGATTGTGTAAGAAGAAGGAATCAATACTTTTCTAGAGCATAAAGCACGGAGCAAAGCAAGGAAAGCATTGTGTTCACACTTTTTGTTCTGGAGAGCATGCACACAATTCACACAAAGGCACAAAGCAAACATGTAGTCATCGTGGAGTCGAGGACATTGCAGTGTAAAAAGAAAGTGATCTTATTTTTCTGTAAGGGAGGAGGTCAACTAATGTAATAAACTATACGAAATAAAATTATGGCTCCTCTGGTTTCTCTCCTTTGGGACAAGATTTTCGTTTAAATGTATCCTTCCACTTCACGATGATAGTATTATGACAAAAAACCGAGTTGCTAGACTCAAAGACAGTCAAGCACAAGTACAAGACAAGTTTACATATAAATGACTTTTAGTAGGCAAGGAGTGGAAGCAACAGCGTCTTTAACTTGAGTATAACCTTCCGCTCGTGGTGTTACTTCCGCTGTCACCAGTCATGCAGTAGTCAGCGGATCACATTTTTCTACTCGGTTGGAGTTGTTACAGTTCCCTGGTGGAGCATATAGACAAAATTGACCTAATGAATTGTGAACACAGTCAGTTGTAAGTAGACTTTTTCTTTTATGGATATCTCCTCAGTTTCTCTATTAAGTTGGGCGCTTGAGCAAAAGAAAGAATTAGGGTCTCTACCGATTTTTATGGTTAAATTTTGTAAGTCAGACTTTTAAAAAGTCCCTCTTTCACACAACTGGCTCCATTAGGTAGCACATGTTGAGGTACTATACTGCCACCGTCGTGCTGAGACATGTCATGCTTTTCTTTCTCCCAAAAAGTTTGCACCACTACTTTTTAGAAAATCTAATTAACTTATTTCCAAAAGTAATATATCTTCTGAGTTGGAATTCGATGATATGCTTGACTTGACATTTGCATTTGTGAAGTTGCCGGAGAATAGAATGCTTTGAATGGGCTTGATTGAAATAATCCACTTTTGCAAGTGTTTGGGGAAAGCAGACCAATTTCGGCAATTTCATGCTGTGAAGTTAAGAAGTCAAGTCATGAGTCATCTCATCAGCACAATACGTATTCCCATGCTCTGGACTGGATAATGGTTAGGCAACTTTTCACAGCCAAATACAATGTTTTCTATTCCACTGTATGAAAATGGATAGAAACGAGCCTGAGCATTTGCGTCGAACTTTTAGACCAAAATAGAAATATAAGTTCACATTACTCACAAACTTCCCGTGATAAAGCATAAAAGTACATGTTCATGATAATGCATGAAGTTGTGTTGTTGTGAAATTGTACGGCTAAGCAGCAGTATTGGTATTGACGTACAAACGTTGTCAGCACTAGACTAGACATATTTTTACGTTTCATGATTTCGTCGCCTTGAGTGAATGATCCCATTTCCAACAATTTCACATCGCACAACTACTACGTGTAGTACTTTGGAATTCCAAATCAGGTATGTATGGAATGCCCCGAAAAGGCCAAAGTGTGTAGTAGTGCTGATCATTTCGTACATGTGTACTTTTCCAGCTTTAAAACTGCCAGCCAACACGAGCACACCTCTGTCATCAGAATGATTAAGAGCATAGCGCCTTTAGTGATGGCTTCTCAAGAAGTGAATTCTATTACATCTGACAGGTGAAAACGAATGTTCTCAACTCCCTTCCCTGATAAGTGACTTCTTTCCCACACCTATTTTCGCTCTTCATGGATCTGCGAGCAGCCTCTGAGAATATATTGTGGTTTTAACAAGATATAAATGATCATCGTCAGATTACGAGGTATGTGCTACAAGTTTGTCGTGTCAAGGATCGTTATCATCGATTGTAACTAAGGTGTGATGGGCTGATTTCGTCTAGTCTAGTGTCAACCGACCATGGAGTAGTGGAACTTTACTTTCAATAAAACTTGAACAAGACGTTGTGGCTAGATTTAGCCCGCTAGCCTGATGAAGATAAGGACCCCACAATCAGTCTCGTGAACAGGCATGTTGTTACTGTGGCTAACGTCCGTATCTCCGTCGAAAGAGGTGGTGTAAGTATAGACACAAAGAGAGCCTTTTATTTTCACCATCTTTCCACACAATATATTCGTCGCTATATAAATATCATTATATATACATATAGATAGGCCAAATATCTTATTCATTACACGTAGTGGTGATCATGTTGAAAACATCTTAGAGCAACTTGTAGCTGTAGGAAAAGTAAACCACTCACTCGTATACTTCCATGTCGCGTCCTAGCTAATTCCATTTTCAGTTCCTTAGGCCTACTGGAAACAAGTTTTCTTCTGGAAAACTTCCAAAGTGGTGAAAGAATGAAGAAACCGACGGGACTTTGTCGAAGAATTTTTTTACTTCTTCTATAACTCCTTTGTGAAGTAACATTTTGGTAGTACAAGGCCTGATTTTTTTATATGGCATGCATGCAAAATGTCTAGTCATAGATTCAGGTACTCGTCTCCCAAAACATGTATACGTAATGTTATGCGACTAGGAATCCCAAGTGTAACTTAGCAGGGCAGCTTGAGGGTATGTCATGTGTATCGGGTCATCTGTTGTAGTTGAAAAGTGAAGAAGAACGCAAACACTTGTATCCAACTTTTTTATGAGGCTCTCACTTAAGCAAAGTAAAACCAAAGGATACCGCACGGCTACACATATATCTTTTTGTGGGTGATATAGTGTTGAAACTATCTTGAACATATAACAACGAGTGCAAATGTTAAGTTTCTCTGCCCTAAGCTAGGCTCACTACGCCAAATCCTCTCAAATAATGACATTAAACCATAACCTACATTAATAGAAAACTACTGTGAGTACATACATTCTATACAAGAACAAGTTTTTAAAAAAAAGGAATCAAATAATTGGTTATACTCCATTCATGGAAAGTAGGCATCCCGACGTGCATACGTGCTTAAATTGAATGACTTATTCATACTCAAGGAAGAGGTCATCCAATTACAAACGCAAATTTGACAAATGGTTGCATGAATACAGACCGTTTTCAATGGCTACTAAATCATTCCTCTGACATTTGCTAACTATACAAGTGAGCCCCATCTTTTCTTGGTTACTGATGGAGAAAATCGCAATTTTGGCTTATGGTCCGTATCATTGCTAGATGATGACCCACTTGCTAAATCTACCACCATAGCATTATACAAGCAGCGACTTGATCATATCCATCACAGGGCACGTAAGAAATAGATCATTTTCCCTATAGTCCCATTGTGAGAGCACATTATGGGCTTTGTCGTTATAAGAGTATTATAGCATTGCAATTAGGCACATGTTAGTACTTAAGTATATTTATTGTACGTTAAGTTAATGTGTCGTGATTCTTTAATCGATAACATCCGTCGTGCATGCAGAATATAATTCGTGCTCCGAAGGAAGGTACTAACTTTGTCTGATGTTCTTCTAAACAGGAGGCATGAAGAAAAGTAGGAACACCGTCTGGCCAACTATGGCCCAACATACAGAATCTGTGCTGAAAAGGTTCACAAGTGGTAAAACTAGTGCCCAACACAAAGATTTAATAGGTAGTTTTTTTGTTACTAGTTTTTCTTGTTGAAGAAAACTCAGTTGGCTTGCTCACGAACCGATGATTCACAATGAGCCGAAAACATCAGCCCGACTCCCGGTATAAGAAGAAAGAACAAAAGATGGTTCATGTACACAACAACATGGTATTATAGATAGACATATAGTCTTAAAAAAGGGTGCACCCTGCATGCTTTGGTTTGGGAGTGTTAAATCTAATAGATGGTGGTTATTTTGCGGTGGAAAGTCTGGTGAAAGTAGATGTGTGTGTGTGGTCAGACAATAATGTCTTTTAACCACTCAAATGCAACTTTAGTTCGCTTCTCCGGGAATAAGTGAAATCGCAAGTCTTTTGTCGTTTTTCTGCACAGATGATTTTGTGGTTATTTCATTTTCTTTGTTGCTTCCTTTAAGCTTTTTGTTGGACAATATTTATCTATAAAAGATTAAACGTGCTGCTGCTGGTGGTACATATCTGGATATGTTTGGTGGGGAACATAAATTGATGCATCTCATATAACATTGGTGTCAACTAACCAAGAAGTCGAGTTCGGGCACTGTACTAGTATAAACGGTTTGGTGGTTATTTCGCAAGCTGAGTGTGGCAGCCACATTGAAGATAAAACAACATCTTGTACCACCATCCCAAAGATTATACATACATGCATACAAGAATATGGAGGACAGGCCACGTTTTCGATGGGGAGATGGACAAGGGGAAATCACTAGATGAGGATGAGCTTCCCAAATAAAACTCCAAAACCATTCCACTTTGGATTCTTTCCAAATGGAATACAATGCAACATCATCCATCCAGTTCGTGACGAGGAAAGGAAATAAGTCGGAGTCGAAAATCTGATTCTCTGAGTTTGACAAGAAAAAGAATCAGTTTCGCTTGATATTTCCAAGAGATGAGAAACGAAGAACGCCATGCATTGTAGAAGTATATGAAAAATAATAATAATACCATATAATATTGGAATCTATCAGTTGTATCCCTTTACATCTCGTATACAGTTCTTTGAATCAGTAATTTCATATTGGATACTATAGCTTTGGTGGAAAAATGAGTTCATGTTTTTATAGCATTGTCCCAACCTCCCAAAACTCATCTTTGATTTACAGCCTGACCTACTATAAGCATACATGCATATCTAATAGATTTGTCGAGCCATAAAAAATTAATTCAAAATTATAACACGGTTCCGACTGACAGGAAGGAAGGAAGGAAGAGGAAGGATGGTGGCAGCGGTTGACATAAGAAGGTATGAAGATTTGTGTGAGTTGGAAAAATTGGCATGCTTCGTGCCTCTCTTGTAGGAATGTATTATTACTTGAGTGATTTTAGAAAATTGTCCCCTCAAGTGGTATTAGATAGTTTTTTCTATGGATATACATATACATCGTCAGCAATTGTACTTTCTGAGCATCCCCTCTATCCAGAGACACTTGGTGCCTTAGAAAATCTGTAGTTGACAGATTTTTTCAATGGGATGTTATAAAAGAAAGAATGTAGTAGTATTAAGTTTTATACCTTGGTAAAATATTTGGAGATTTTTAGATAAACCTTCTGACAAATGCGTAGGTGCACATATATCATTATGTATGCAAACATTCACACGTTTTCCAGAGTGTCTTTTTCCGTGTCGATGTCGGTCCCTGTAGAAAAAAGCCTTGATTTCTTATCGATTTCCCTAAGTCCTCCAAAACGTACACATGTCACACCACTCACTCACTTCACAATCAAATAGTTTCCGGACTGCTGCACATTTGCGAAAATATTGTATGATTTAGCATAACAACATTGAACATGTACCCCATTAAATAAGCAGGAATCAAATCAACACTCTATCAACTTTAACGAGAATTTGAAGTCTAACACACCAATATATGCCACTGTCCAAAAGTGTCTGCAAGAGACGACTAAATTATTTGTACTGTTGAAAGTTTGAAGCATCATATATAGAATGCCATAATTCTGTATGCATATTTTTGATGGCTAATACTGATACACTACCGTTTCTCATATGAAGATGATGAGTATTAAAGGCATGTAGAGTTTATATTATGATTTGGGATGTCATATGAAGTCTGTACAGCTATAAAATACTTGAGTGTCTAATCACCAAATGAGTTTTATGACTGCATGCACACATCGCGTTTTTGGAATTCGTCCACTGAACTCACAATCTGTTTGCAAACCTCAAGAAAAACGATAAGTTACGCCTGTGGGTGCCAAGAAGAATACATCCAACCACAGAATTTTTATATTCAGCATTAATGGTTAGTTTTGTAGTGATGTAATATATTCATTCAATTATAATCAAACAAAACTCATCTTGGTAAGTCTAAGAAAAGGAAAGTAGTTATATTTCCAGGCCCATTTACTGACGCATGAAAACAAGTGAATATTGTACTGTAATATTAGGATATACAAAAGCATCCATGCATACGTATAGATCCTTATGAATGACACTCAGTTGCAAGTAGTATGCTTGTGCCAAAACTCCTGCAATTCTTCATACATTACTCGAGAATTTGGGTGCATTACACCCTGAGAATCACCGCATACTTCCCGATATGCATCTACCAGACTCCCAACCAATAACATGCCAAAAGTGCTGTAATATATTATAAGTAGATATTACAATATTACTGTTGAAAGAATTCGAGCTAAATAAGGATGTGCATACTGCTGTTCAATATTATCGAATAGTTTTGGTTAACTTTAGCGTGTAGCTAATCTTTTGGGAAAAGTTGATTCACGACCGATCTGTTTTAAAATTCATTGTAACATTTAGCTATGCTCTGAGCTCTGCAAATCTTGAGTATTCTAGTCTGGTATTTAAAATTTTAACCATTCAAATTTGATTGCTGTCCCAGGCAGACTTTCTTTAAAATACGGGAACCACCTCCATACCTCCTTAATAAGACGGCAACCGTTAACCTAAAAGTGCCAGCTAAATTTTGTCATATAAAGTTCGTCTTGTCTTAAATTATCTTCTTTTGTACTCGGATCTGCTGTTCAGCAAAAGAAAGGGATTCACCTACCATCCTGTACTAGAAAGTTCTCATTTGAGCCTTTACATTTAATAGAAAAACTTTGCCAACCGAGTCACGAACCAACCTCCATCTTCATGCATAAATTGAGAAAGATTAATGAAACGGCGTGTGGAAAGAAAACCGACAATCGATTCAAAGCATACGGGTATATAGTTTCAGGCATTCGAGAAGCGGCATAGCTTCAAATAAATTGAATTTTAATGATCAAAAGGAGACTGGAAAAGAGAGTGATGTAAGTCCAACCACATACATTTGTTTTTGACTTAAAAGGGAGCAATAAAAAGAAGTAAATAAGATGTTCACGCGTGAAAGGGTTCTATTTGGTTCCCAGATTCCAAAACTCTTCCAGCTAAGCAAAAAAGTACATAATGCTAAAAACACCTTCAATGGAATAATGTATAAGAGCCTCTTCCACTGTATTTTTTATAAAGTACTTTCCATCTCACCCTTCCTGGTAAATGCACTTGACTTGTGCAAAATACTCTTAGAGATGACACATTGCATTACGCGAAGGTTAGTCATTTTAAATGGTAAATTTGCAGCACTTTTCCTCAAACATATAGCACCTTATACTTGGTGAACACGCTTTTGATCCTCATGTTTACAAACCAAAGGTTATAACCAAAAGTTGTAGCTTGTAGACCACCGAGAGTGTCTGTATGTATCTTCCAATTTACACTTGTTGGTAGTAGCCTATTGGGTGTTGGCTTTTCCAACGGCTGTTCCAAAAGGATATAGAATACATACTTAAAATCCAATTTGTCACTTTCACCTGACTACACATCTAACTGCTAACAAAATTTGAAAAATACATAATGGCAAGGTATGACAGGCCGAAATAGACGTTTATTGTGCTCACGCTACAGCTGCGTGGTTTTGGATTTTTGCTTTGGTTTTTTTGGAACTATAGTATGGACTACCTTGGTTGTATCATTTTGCTCTGGTGTTTGATCCAGACACTTAAGTTTATGACTACGGATAAATAATTTGGAGCCTTGTTGTAACTTGACAGCGTACAAATGTTAAGCAACTTTCACCCGAAGAAAAATGTGGCAAACATTAATGAAATAGAAATCTTTTACGTGGCACTTTAAAACAATGCGAATAACTCTCCTCACAACCCAGCATACTGCGACTGAGGGTGGTATAGATACACATTAGTACACATAAATGGGTTGTCGGCACACTGGTTTGTGTTTCTCTATAAATTCGAAAATGATATCCCATACACCCGTATATCGTAAGAGCCTAAAGCTTGGCTAAGGCATTAATATTAATTCTGCTCTGCTCAGAAATAAGTCATGCTGAAGTAGCAATTTGGAACTAAAACATGAATCACAGTCACACAAAGCTTCACTCGTTTCATAAGGGTCACCTTGTACTGTACTAACAACTTTTCTTCAAAGTATGCTTTACCATATTAGCAGTGCTTGGCTTAAATACACTAAAACCATAAAGGTGAGATTAGTTATGGTTCACAAAATATTTATAAAAGAGAAAAGGACACAAAAATTCATCATTGCTTGTAGCCATCAGCCAAATAGCGGCTCGACAACTCTGTTTACTTATCAATACTTCTACAACCACTTTACACTTCATCGCTTCAGTTTTTAGTGGATTATTCGGTAAAAATGTACTTACAAGAATTTCATTCGGTTGTGGTGGTTTATGGAATGATACACATGAAATTTGAAAAGCTTTTATCAATATTTAGAAGCTTAATGGTTGCTACAACTTAATTTTCTCCGAGTATGTTAAAAAGTGATTCATATTTCTAGAATGATTCAAAAACCAGGCCAGGTTACAGCCACGTCCCGAGTAGCTTCGATTTTCGGTATCAACGATAAACATTTACAGCAATATGTAGTAGTAATGCAATCTCAGATGAAAGCATCATTCTGCTCTACGTTCAACATCCTAGTCAACAGTATTCACAATCACAGACCATGAAAATTTGCATTGATATGTGGCATTTTCATCGTTTTCTACACAAATCCTATACCCTCTAACCGATATGTAAAGAATGATCCAGCACGGCGAGGTGAACAGACCTTTGCCTCGACATTTGTGTCTCCCTTATAGATACCCGTCATATTGAAAATCATTAGCAAGATTTTATCAAAGGGATTCTACCGAATCGGCTTTATATTTCATTTATGAAAAGCATAAATGTCATTTTCAGAAACACAATCCATGCCATGCAACTCTCCCTCGCTATGCTTTACAAGATCTTTTATGATATTCGGAACCCGATGCTCATTGCAATTCATTTTGTTTTGGAACATGGAAACTTTTCCTAAATGTTCGTTACTGTACGGCAACAGGAAGTGAAAATGGTGAATAGCGGAAAACCTTTTGTAATAATGTATATATTACGTTGAGCTTAACAGCATCAAAACGCAAAATTCTTTTAATGTACAAAGTTTACTCTGGATTCGTTATACAAGTGAATTTGAGTAGGTATACATGGTACATCAATTCACATTAACGAGCATGCTATAAACTCAATTTTTATCAATATTTTGGAAATAATTTACTTTTTGTATTTGTATTGAATTTTGGAAAAACAAAGTTCTACGGGACTGTTATAGAGCTACTAATAAAATCAGGACAGTGTACTACTGTACACCAAGCGTTCTTTGTTGTGCTGACTAATCCAGCAACAAACAAATATTAAAGATTCCTGAGAACCAGCCTTGTTTTACTTATTAAGCCTAGAGCAATAGTATGTTTCATCTTCATTTTATGAGAATGAAATTCTACGAACAGCTTAAATTGTACAGGGCTGTACACGCGGTCTGTGAAAGTGCAACAATTACAGCAGTACAAATACCCAGTGAAAAGTTAGAAATTGCTACCATTTTACAATTTGGCACCATGTCTCTAGACATTAATTACTGGAGCATTCACTACAAAAATTTAGTATAAAGGCAAAGCAATAACTTTTGCGTTCGTATTCCGTTTAAAGATTTTTCCACGGATTGAACCTTCTGATAAACCCAAAGCACTAATCATTTTGTACTAACAACTAACAGCTCCCAAGAAGCCATTATTTGGTAGATTGGCCCACGGGAGGATTGAGCGTCTTGAATGAAGGCCATGATTACGTACGTCTTTCACCAGAATCAGTTTGTTACGTGTTGCAAAGAAATGTTAATTGGTGATAATAATGACTGATCCACAGAGAAAACTCTACTTTTACAACTCATAACTTCCACTCAACTTTTGCCTATTACTCTTGTTACGTACACCAGCTTATCCTTCCTTCCATGTCTCCTTCAACTTCAATGTTTATTTTCCTCAATGCAATTTTTACGTAACAGCAGCATATACAAGGGTTCGAGTTAGATGGTACAGGATTTCGTTCCCAAATGACTTTTTTACAGGGTCTAATAAACTTTTAAGAGATTGAAGCAAGCCTTTTTTAAAGCTTTTTTTTGTTGGGTGAGACTACAACGTAATCCCTATTTTCTAGAACTTGCTGTAAGCTTCCCATCAAAGCAATGTCGTTTAAGTGACATGAAGAACGGGATGTAACTAGAAAATTCTCAGAATGGAAAGGTCTCCAATGTATTATTTTTCAAAACTCGTGTGTTCAACACAAGAATGCCTAATAGTTAGCGTTTAGTTACAAGGTCGTTGTTTGAAACATATCAATTCTTGGAAGACGTAAAACGAACTTGTAGTATATATATTTATATAAAAGTTTATGTTACAAAGAAAGCTTAGGAGAAAGTTAGAAAGTATAAGACGTAATCTTCTATGTAAAATAATCACTTTCTTCAATTTCAAAATGGCTTCGAGCTCAAGAATCAGCATCTTTTATGTCATGCTATGAGTCTTTTCTTTCACTCTAAAAATCTGCTGAGCAGCAACTATAGGCTAAGTTCTGTTATTAGATACTTCACGCATAATCAGCAAATTACACGCATTCTATGGCATGAACAATACTAACAATAGTACATTTGCATCAGTTGCACTTAAACACAATTGGAATGTATATACAAATGGCTGATTGTGTTACAAATAATGAAATGGAATATGAATGAAGTTAAACCAGTACAATTTCTTCGAGAATAAAGTTTTGTTAAATAATCAAATATTTCTTGTAAGTTATTGACCAATTGATTTTATCCAAATGTTGAACTGAAACTGAAGTAACTGAAAAAAACGCTTTTCTCAGAGCCTTTGCAGCTCCCACGCATGAAGTTTGGGATATTTCTTTTCATAATGTTATCCATGTTGAAGGCTATGCTATTTTATGCTGAATAAAAATACAAAAATTCACTTTTTGAACGAATTGTAAGGATGCATTGAAGAAAAGAAAAGTAATTCTCTTACTTGCTCCACTCGAAATGTATGACACCCGCTTACCATTTCTTCCTTTGATAATCTTTAAAGTAGTTTATATGTATTCCTTTACAAATTCCAAGCACATCTTGATTTTTTTGCTTGACGCTCCCAGTAATCATTTTTATTGTATGTTATTGAACATTTTGTAGATCAGTGTTGCTTTTCATCATCCACTTCAGTTTAAAAAGAGGTTTCATTGTTACATACGAAAGATGCTTTCACAATGCCAAGGCACTTACTTTGCTTTCTAGTCTCCACTTACTTACTTTCTTACGTTCGAGCTACCAAGAAAAATGAATAAAAAGGAAAGACATAAAAGCGTCAAGAAGCGATGGTAAAGAACTCACGTACTTTCACTACATATGTACATTTGCACAATACTTTTTGAGCAATTTGACTACCCAACATCTTGACAGTAGTACTCTCTCCTTCATAATATGTTGTTGTTCATGTTCCGATTTCTTGTAACTTTCGTTTTAGGTAAGTACTGCATGAGTACTATAATAATATGCTTTCTTCCGATTATTTTTCGGAAACTTACATGGCTGTTACCACAGATGTATTACTCCTATATAACCATGTGCGACTTGAGTACATCTCAAATGCCGAACTTATGCTAAGACATCATAAGAATATGTGCAAGGACTTTTCATTTTTAAATTTTATGACGTGACTATAACTAAACATGTGTGACTCGTTCAATTGCCTCTTTTCCTCCGTTTGGCACATGGAAAATACATAAAGCATATAAGAATATATTTTGAAAAGTATTTGCTGGAAGTAGTGTCAACGTTTGTATATAACAGATATAATTTGACAGTGTTCTGCGGACTTCAAACTTTACTTGAAGAGAACTACTGCTGGGTAAACTCAAGGGACTAGATTTTACTCTGTGTGACACGACATAACATAAATGGACTTGGAGTGAGATGCTTCTTACAAGAATATTGCACACTGAATTGAATTTTATATGGTTTTATTTCGCAGCCTTTCTCACTAGTTCTGTAAGCAAGTGTTCGCATTTTATAGATTTCTAGGTATTGCTCCCCCACTAGTTTCTTTATTGCATGGCTGTCGGCAATCGAAAAAGTTGTCTTCTTGGCTCTGAATGAAAATTAACTAAGTTGACTGCTTTTTAATTCTCCTTTAACGCTTCACGCAGATTACAAGTAAATATTTTAGGAAATGGGGAGGTGGTTTCAGCAATAAAATTGGCTTCAGGAAGTCTGTATAAGTTGGCTTGAGGTTGACGTATATCAAAGGACGTAATCTGCATTTAATTGCCAAATTTTATTGGGACTAGACCAAGAATACATAATATCACATGCATTTGTGAAAGTGAAAACGCAATTTGGGTAGATTTTAGGTATTCAATAGGTTATATTAAATGTATAAAGAGGTGTAGATGAGCATACGTGCAAAAGTTGGGCTCAGTATATTAACTGATTAAATGTTCAATGTTAATTCAGATAGCATAAACAGTTCAGTAAATTATTCCTTCACAAAACGATCCTTTAAAATGTCAGATTGAAATTTTCACACTATCTGCGCTGGTGAAAGTTTATTACAAATTCAACCGTGATGTTTTCTCTGAAACTTTACGATAAACAGTTGGCCATACTAAACTTTGTAAAGCTTTTTTGTGTCTGAAATCGAAATTATAGTGGGAAAAGTTTAAGCTGGGAAAGTTTTTCTAAAGGAACTCCGTTTCGCCATTTGTGTGTAAATCACATTAACAAGACATTGAATGACTTCAATGGAGAGACTATTATTTCACTGTACCCTAATCAATAGCTATTCAGTCACCTCTTGCAATCGAATCTTATCTTATTATACCAATCATAGACCATAACCCGCACTTTTATGATTGATTGAAAATATACTAATACTCGCCAAGGTATATACTGTGTGAAAGAATACTGCATGCTGCTCACGTAATAAATTATTACACACCTATGATCAAATTATGGCAGGAAAATACACTGATCACACCCTAAGTTAGGTGACCTAACCCACAAATTGTTGACACTTTTTTCAGCCAAATGCTATTTTCAAATTGATACAGGATACGGTTTTATTTGTGAAATCAGTGGTATGATTTATAGCGTTAGATGACGACAAGAAAGCTTCCAGAGCAATATAGTTTCATAGCATAGTATCAGGAATTGCAAAACGTGCAAGTGTTTGGTAGTAAAAACAATGGTGTAATACAATTTGGTGAAAAAGGAAGAGAGAAATTCAAGTGAAAACAGAAAAGGAAAGGATTTAGTAGCACGTTGCCCCATAATATTCTCGACTCGTTCTTGGAAGCTACGTGATGAAATTGCGGTTTGTCAGTTGACTCTCTTCTCTCTGTTGTGTTGCGAATCCGTGCTATCCACTTCTTTTGACCTTTA
This sequence comes from Orchesella cincta, assembly GCA_001718145.1. Classification (NCBI taxonomy): domain Eukaryota; kingdom Metazoa; phylum Arthropoda; class Collembola; order Entomobryomorpha; family Orchesellidae; genus Orchesella; species Orchesella cincta. The sequence continues at coordinate 73,082 of LJIJ01000393.1, forward strand.
TTGCGAAAACATCATTAGGAATTTCCAGGTTCGATCATGACTTTCAAAGCCCAACTTTAATAACCGGCTTTAGGAAGGGAAAGAACATCAGGAGGCTTTATGAAATCAACGGAAATTAGTTTCGATGTGGTTATTTCCTGTGGAAGTGGATATAAAATTGTAGTGTATCACACCATGTTGCTCACAAAAGAAAAAAAACCATCAAAGTCTACAGTTTAATGCCATCAAACTCAAAGAGAAGCGACAATGTTGACCAATTTATAAAACTACGCATTTGTTGAGTTCGGGAAAACATCCAAACATGTTTCGGCATAAACTTTACCTAGAACAACGCAACAATCTCTTTATTCGAAAAAAAACATTCGATGCCGATTCTACGTGGAAAGTTTTCTTTAACTTGAGTTACTTCAAAAAATGTCTACCAATATCATGGCGGCTTTTCGTTGAGAAGAGTATAATGTGTTGCAAGTTCAAGTCATCCATCATAACTAGTTTTTTATTCGATCCTAGCGGCTTCTACTTTAACTCGCGCCTTGAGTATTGCTCAAACTCAAAGCTAAAGCTGCCAAAGTATCTAAAACGATGAATGAAAAAGTTTTATAAAATGCGAACGTTAGTTGGCCACTTTATGAATTTTGTTTTTAGCTCTTTGATGCTGCTGGCAGTGCGGCAGGAGAATAAGAAGCATCCTTTGTATTTTAAACCAAATTGAAGTGTCTGGTCAGTTCTATTTTTTCTGATTTGCTTACACGCATGCCTTTCATTTTCAACGTTGAGTACATATGTACTTTTCTGAAAAATTATAAAAATGGTATCCCTATTCCCAAAACTTATAAATTATGTATTTCAATTCTACAAATACCTCCTACTCCAATCTTGTTGATAATATAAGGTAAATAAAAGCGCCTGATACTGATACGCCAGAAGCGAGCATACATAGTCAGAAACAAAGAGAATGGACCAGTCACGTTGAGATTGACATTGTTTGTCCGTCAGCCGCAAGCAAAGGAACAAGGATACTTTTTTACAGCTTCTTAGCCTAAGACATTTTTGTAGAACATGTATTTCCCAGGGTAAATAAAGTTTCAAGTTTTCAAGTCAAAGCAGGAGGCAAGTCAAATCTTCACTTATTCAGCAGTGAATGAGAAATTTGCATAGCACAAGTGAAGAGTCAGCAGAAAAGAAAGCAAAAATTACAACCGCTCTCACGTGTACTATTTCTATTCTGATGAAATGTTTCGTTGTTTTAACAATTTTTTTGCCATCGCATTCACATTCAGCATCTGTTTCAAATTCTCCACGTTAGATATATGTACTCCCTAGCAATCTGACACTGACACATGAATCCAACAGACGGTATCTTTGTATCTGGGAGCGGATACGTTGAACCCTTCTAGAAGTAGATAATCCACTCCCTGAGAAGTCAATACTGAAAATAGATATACGCAGTGCCGCAGTAGTGCATATTGAATTTTGAACACTCCCTTTGTATTATCTTCTTCCAACATAAATATTAGAAAGTGGATACAGAGCGTGTTTACACTTCTTCAAATCCGATTTTCTTCATCTTCTTGTTTAAAGATTGTGTTTGCATCTCAAACTTTTAAACGAAACAAAATAAATACCTTATGTATTTACTGCAAAATATACATTTTCACTAACGTGTGAAGATCAAGAAATGTGTTTTTTAACATTCTCATTGGATATTGTAGGGCATGTTGATGAATTAATTTGGAAGAAATAATTGGACTTGATTTGTCCCATTCGTCATTTTTACATTTTCCACCACCACCACCTACAACTTTCATTATGCCCTATATGCATTTTGTATTAGGAGCAGTGAAACGTAACGCAGCAGGTTGTTTTGATGTGTCTCTTTTAGCAATCTTTTCTATTTCTAGACCTGTCTCCGGTTTCTTCTTATTTCTTCGTAATCAATTTCTGTAAGTACTTGTGATATTTGAACAAAATAATGAATTTGACTTCTAACGATTTGAACTTCATGATTTTTGGAAGGCAATCGACTCTTGACATTATAAGTTTACCTTGAAGAATGGAACAAAACAAAAACATTTCCTGCGTAACTGCTGAGTATTCAGAACAGAAGTAATTATATCTGCTCAAAGCATGAAACTGTATACGTAGTTAAGTTTTATCAAATAAAATACATTGAACACGCGCATAAATTAGGGAACAATTTGATAAACTGATTTTGTCTTTGCTTTCTATTTGGTATTCTCACTGCAAACTGTGAATGAAAAAAAACAGCCTCAGAACCTGTATTTGGATGAACTGAGAAATGAATTGAAAGCATGCATAATGTGGCCAAGTGTTTTCACCAAATCATGCATAAATTAATTAATACAGCTACTTTGAAACTGTGAGAGTTGTAGATAGGTTCTCAATGCCTCATCCCATTGCTGTATGTATATATCATACTAATTTCATTATGTCATCGTGACAAAAACAAAGTGAAAGGGAATGAAAGTCTCATTATGTATTGCACGTCACGATTTTGAGTGCCAAATCGCATGAACCCATGAAAGGGAGCACTTTTCTGATAGAAAATCCGCTTTAATGGCCGCAAAAACACGAAGAACGTTTAACGATACTAATCGGCAACGTCAGTGCGCTCCTTGTTCTTATAGTGCTACATGGAAAACCGTTTTTCGGATTAGTGAGTTTCTCCATTTCATATAAATTCAAAAACAATACACGTTCTCAAGCAAGCACTTTCGATCGCTAACAAAAACAGTCTGTAAGTCTGCACGAAGGCTATAAATTTCTTCAAGCTATATTCCACCATTTCAATTGTTTTGAAAGACTATTTTAAGTAGGGTGCACAGTTTCAACCCTTTCAACAATACTATATATAAAACGAAGAGTTTCTCAAGCCTAAATACTTAGTTACTTGAAGATAAGGTGTCATTAGAAAGTAATCCAATTGAGAAAAACGTTCACGAGATAGCTATCAAAAGAGAAGTTTGATTAGGTTAATGGACTACTTTGATCATAATGGTTGTAATATTAGCCTCACGATTGGTAATGACAAAACGCTGCGTAACAAACATATATCATTAGTATCTTTCTTTATCCATCCGCATCCGACTTTTAAAAAAGAAATAGCAAAATAGTAACAGAAACCGGTGAGAATACAGAAACAAATTCAATTCTTAAAACTCTTTCCTAGTTCTTCCTCCGGCGTTTCAGCAAATGCAATCCGCTTTCCAATAAACATTAAATAGAATGTAGGAAACTTGCAACTAGAAACAACCAACGAACGGTTTGCATTTGGGTCTACGGCTAGGTGTGATGTTGACCACTTACATCACCATTATTATTATTAGTAGACAGTTATTTTGATTTATTGTCCAAAGCCTACCATTTATGATTGAAAAGGTGAAACGTTGACCTTTTTAAGTAATTACTAAGATTTGCCATATTAACTGACCTTTGTCTAGCCAAATATTGGAACAACATGTTAGAAAGTTTTCCGTTTTCATATTATGTCTCCTTCGGACTCCAGACAACCTCATATTTTTGCGGACCGACACGCAACCAATTTCAGTACAGACTAGAAACTCAAAATATATCTCATTGCGTATGTACTTATACATTATATATCTGAGCGGAAATATTAGTTTACGCTGACGGCTGATTTGTGCATTCTCGATTTTTCTCTTGCGACAAAAAAGTACAGCGGTTGGCATTCTTACAGCCTAAATGTACACATTGGATTGCACTCAAGCTCCACTTCCCTGTACCTTATTCCCGACAGCAAGCAATATTTGGTTGAGAGAAAGTATAATATTTCCGTGGTGGAATACAACACGTTCTGAAGAAGCGTAGTTTTGCCTACTGTTCAACATAAATAATATTTACTTTAGAAAATGATACGGTAGCACAAAGCCTCATGATTTCATTCATTTTTGATTGCCATCCTTCCAAACTGAATTCGCAACATTTATTCATTGTCTCAATTCAAGGAGAATTTATGTAAACTAGCAATAAGTGTAGTACGGAGAAAGTGCCTGTTTCATAACTGCTCTCTACTTGTAAGTAGGATTACCCGAGAAAATTGCATGTAAATCTACTTGTACAATGTTGTATATTATCAGCATTGTGAACTTCCATTTCTTACAAGACTTTACATTTGTTCGTATCACATTTATTTTAGTGCATTCCGTGTTTTCCTAGTATTTGCATCGGCATACAAATGCGCAAAAATGTTTCTTCAACTTTGCATAACTGATGTGTGCTTTGGAATAAAAATGAAGGATTCTGCATAAAAATTACCAAACATTAAAAGACAGACAACAGAAACCGTACCAAAGGCAAAGGTTATCGAAGAAGAAATGGATCGGTCGGTCGGTGCGAAGGCCAAATAAACATTATTAGTTGTGAAGTTGAAGGTAATAGGTTGGACTTTCTGGAAAATGTTATGAAATATTCCTGGTATGTGTTAAAACCATCAACGACTTTTTTATTTTGCCTTGAAAATATTCCTCGGATTCGAATTCAAATTGGGTAATGCCGTCGTACTGTCATGGAGGAACTTCTTTTAAAGGATGGTGCTTGGGAAAGCTGAAGCTCCTTTCATAAATTGGCTTTTCAATGGCTCTTAAATCAAAAAATACTTAAAAATAGTCATGAGACCTATACACTACACGTTGGTAGTGTTGATGGTGATATGGTATCCCTTGCTGGGTTTTACGAGTTGACGGAATCATTAAGTTGGATGGCACAGAATCATTTCTGGAATCCCGTGGAGCTTGTCGTATGCCAATGATAATTTACTGTTCTAGTGCATGTTTCCTTCCTAACCTGTTCCTCAGAGTTGTTGTAGCTCTTTCGAACATTCATGAAATGCAGATGGTACATTGAAAACCCATATCGTTTTATAAAAAACAAAGAGCAAACGTGTGTAGTTTAAAGTACTTTTAGCACATTTGCAATTGCTGCATCATTTTTTTTGTTGAGTCTTTAGACATGATAAATTTGCATAAACATGCAATAAATATGATTGTGCTTCAAGGTCGTCTTCCATTACCCCCACGTCTAATAAAAGAGACTATGTACGTGCTTTTCAAACAAAATGTTATCTTATATACATATACACGGATGCCTACAGTTGATTCATCGGCCGTTTTGGTTTAGGTGATGGAACCTACATGAATGTTAAGATGTATGTGAAGTGAGTCACCAACTAGTCAAACATTTCGGATGAAGCGTTTCTTGTAGATCTGTATATTACACCAAGCACTTTGAAAATCTCTACATCCAGGAATGCGCATCTCCCAAATTCTGTAAGCAAAGATTTTGTTGAAATCCTACTTGCTCAGTTTTTATCAATATTTAATGTATATGCATATAAAGACGCATATATACTCTGCTTAATTTCAATCTAAAATATTTTTTTGTAAAACCAGTCAATCCGAATTGGTCGCTGCAAGCCAAAAGTGAAGGTCTGATTGTGGGCGAAGGATACAAAACAGGCACTCGATTTTCACTTTCTATTTGGAAAAAGGACATGCCGGATTCCGGATGCTTTCAAAAGGAATTCTGAATAAAAGAGTCTCTATTTTTCCTTGTTCGTTGTTCGTGTCTCCTTTACTCAACATTCCATTATTATTTTGAATACCAAAGAAACTGACAAAGCATGCATAAAGCATACATACACGCTGGTAAGGATGCCTTAAACGGCTTATGCAAGTGACGGTGGTAAATGTTTTTTACAGTACTCAATAGTACTCATGTATATCCAATCGACCTTATATGTATATGTACATTTATGCTGTTCCATTACTTTTGACTTTCTAGATCAAAGGAAAGGGTAGAATAAAAAAAAGAAACTGCTTCTTTTTTATTTATCCTGAATGTTCGAATGGTATGTGAATAAAATAACTGTTTCATGCATGATACATTTACATCCATGGCATAGCGTACCCACCGAGTACAAACCGATGCACTTAGGGGCCAAAAACATCCACTGATGCTTACTCAAGTGAAGTCAAAATAACAGGCCACATAGAATTTCTGATCTGAATCGAACTCTCCATAATACAGCCAGCCTTTGCTTACTCATGCCAAACGCTGTAGTAGTAGGCTTAATAAGGACAACTATAGATCTTTCAAAAACTAAATACTATTTGCACAATACACCTTCAGCCTGTTATTGCTTTTCGCTCTGCTTTCCAGTCAAACTACTAACTACATTTTCAAATAACTAAGCAAAAAACTGTGAGGCTTGAAACAGTCGGTCGAAGCTTTCAAGTGGTCCTTGTATGGGTAAATCAAAAAAAGGACGTAGATTAAGAAGTAAGTAGGGTCAAACTGAAAACTGATGCATGGTTAGGACCACACAACAAATCATAGCTAACGTCTCAAGCGGAAACAAAACATGCCAACCAGCAAAGATATTGCTTTTGCTGTATATATTTCATCAAATCGATTCAACACTATGACTATGTATAGTGCACACTTCAGAATTCAGAACCATGATGATTTAGTTTAGTATTTCTGAGAAATACCTAATATAAACTACATAGGGTTCGTCGGCTAGTCCTCACATAAGAATAAATTAAATGAAATGTCTCGTGTGGGGTACTGTAATATATTGCTTCAAATAAAATACTCGAAAACTCTTATTAGCCTTTTCATTGTGTCCCTTATACTTGATTAAAGCGAGCAATAAAATCCTCAGCTTTTAATGCTTTTAAGTGGCCATTCTTTTAAGTAGCAAAGAAAGTAAAGTTGAAAGCAGCCTTCAAAGCATATGAATAACGAGATATCTTTTAGAATATTTTAACTGTAAGCTTTTAAAACGTTTGAAACAGTCTAGCTCTATAGTCATTAGCATTTCCTGTCAATTCTACCTACTCTGATTTACATACTGAGCTTTAATGTCGGAATTCACGATTTCATTACTGAAACCAGATATATACCTTTATGACTGAAACACGGCTACATATTAAACCTTTGTGTAAGATATATCAACTTTTGTTACTATAAAATATATTTATGACAGACATCAGGCTTATCGTGATAGATACTCTGGAAAAGTAGGCGTTTGGGAAAGGGGTACTGTTAACGATGATTCGTGAAAAAACTGAAGATGCAATATAAAAGTAATAAGGAAAGCCATTCTAGCACCTCCAATGGGGACTTGGCATGTGCGTATGGTGCAGAATTCCAACACTAGGATAATCGTAATGCATAATTTATTCAAATTTGCACATACATCCACGTGATGGTAAACCCAGAGCAATAATTTGGACCTATAAGTACTACATACATGCTGTGATCACAAACTTTTTTTTTAAAAATTCTGAAATATCTACATTTCGGCAACCGTCCAATTCCACCTGTCAAGTAAAAAAAATCTATAGCATTGGGAAAATCTGGTAGCGTCATAAACTATTTTATATGATCATAAACTCCGGTTTCAGCACATGCGCCACTATACCTACACACAAATAATATAAACAAACTTGAGGGTTTTCCATTTTGGGAAATTGGTATACATGTCTATTTTAGCACCATCAAAGATGGTTTATGGACTCTCTTACCCTTGGACTTGTACTATATAAATATAATTATTTCTTTCATTCGTTCTCATAACAAGTGCCATGAAAAAATACTCAAATAAAACCATCATTACGACACAAGGAAGTAGAAACAATTTCAACTTTACTGAGAAAAATGAAACAATTCCCTTTTTTCAATATTAAACAAGCTTTTGGTGTAAGATTAGCAAACTCATGGTCTTCAAGCTGGAGCAGACAACCCAGCGACCTTTTCATACTTTTTCACAATTACAGTCATTAGCATTAAAAAGGAAAAGGCAAACTAGGATGATGGGAGCGAGCTAAAAGTGAAATGTCACACAGACGAACTTTACTGTACGGTTTGGATTACGAAAAATGAGAAGGAATAATGGATTGCCTCGAGCTTCTCTAAAAACAATGAGGTTAGCCGAGGCACGAGGATAGATTTGGCTTGAATAGGCGAATGAGGACTTAACCTTTTTGTGGATTCGTCGAAAAAGCGGCACTGTAGTGGCTTTTGCTGTTTTCGGAGTCAGAGAGGACAATAAGCAGAAAATTAGTTGATCACTGCGTCAAATTAGGTACAAAAGATACAGTCCAAAACCCTAATATATATATATATGTTTGCTTTTCTTGAAATTATTAACTCAAATACGTATATACTCTCTAATTTGAAGTTGTCACTGAAAGAATGCTTGAATACGACGCTAAATATCTCGCCAATTTTTGTAGCTATACACCAGCCACATATTTGGTCCACAAGATCGATGGTTTACAAGGTTAGCTCAAGTGTAGCTTTGAACAACACCCGGTTTACTATACGATTACTGGGAAAAGCTATTGTGCCATTTAAACGAATCTTAAGAGCGAGTTAATAACTAGCAAAAGAGGTTTTAGAATGTGGCTCAAATATATATATATATATTTCTATACAGAGCTCGAGCAAAGTGTGGAGGAAAAGTTCTCAGAGTCACTTTCAGGCGAGTGTACTTAATTATTTTGGAACCTTATTTTCTTGTTACGTCATGTCACAAATCACAAGTCCCTTTTTAAACTGATTGCCCAGCTAGCAAAGGGAAAGTGTTGGGTTTGTCGGCCTTGCTGGTAGTATTGCTATTACACGAGCCAAATTTTGGCCCTTCTCTGCCAAGCAAGCAAGGCAAACACAGCGAACATACATATTACAAAGCGAGTGGGGGAGACTCAATTTATTGTCGTTTCATACGGCTCGATACGAGATGATAATGCCCCTTTCTTGTTTCCCCTATAATAATACAAAACAAAAAGCTTTAAATGAAAATACTATTACTTCAGTAGTAGTGGTCGTAGGGTGAATAGAAAGTCGTCAGAGACGCCTGTTATACTTGAAAACGCATACATGTTCATAAAGTCCCGGATACGGAGAGAGATGTATTGTGGCCCATTTTCAGCTTTCTACAGTCAACAGAATTTTTACTCGAATTCCCCGTACTAATGTAAAAAAAAACTTGAGGATATGGGATACAAATGCTAATACGTATGTATAAGTATGTCTCCTCTCCGCCAGCTGGAAAGTAGGAAACTGGGTATTGCATTATATTCACACACACATTAAAATTCGAATGTCTACAGGAAACAAATAGAGTGAATATAATGTGAAACCCGTGCCCTCGCCGTCACCGCATGACCTCGATGGAAAATGAGTTTTTAGCGAAGGCGAAAGAAAGTACACTGTTTGAAAACTTGAGTTGACTTCCATTAATGCACTTTTTCACTTTCTCATTGTCCACTCAACCCTGTGCCCATCTGTAACAATGATAAAGAGGTACAACTGGGAATCTATGTCACGTTGTTTTTATTTGATTAAAACGCTCATTTCCTCCAGACATTATCAGAAAATGTATAGACTACATAATTATATTACATTTTATTTTAGTGGGCAAATAATGGGTACATGGTACATCTAGTACCGTTTGAAGTATTACACATGTCGCATTACTACTTTAATAAAAATTACGCATGGATTTGAGTGATCAATTGACAGTTGGTGTAGTAAAATATTGAACTACCTAGGGCGTTGAAAGCTCTGTTTTTACACGGTCTATTTCAACAGCGGCTCGTAGTTCTGTTTTCTTAAAACTAGGATTCGTGGGAGACCCATTCAAAACTACACGCTGTGAGGCTCAACATTAGTTAGCAGTGTGGAGGAGCATCTCCGAGTATTTAGGATGCCATGCAAGATTGAAGTAATGTTGCATTATTCTAGTGGTTGTAAAACACAGACAAAGGACAGCAATGTACGAGAAATAAATTACATTTTTTCTCTCTCCCTGGAATCCCGATTTCAAAGCACTTCCTGCTTTGCCATTTCATCTTAAATCAACTAAGCGCTTGGATCATCAAAAGTTGTGCCACTTAAATAAGTAGATCCATAAACCACTGGAAATATATGATTTAAAACACACCCATTTTCGAAACCTATTGAACCACTTTTTCCTCAGCTCCCGGAGAAATTCCCTTTGCCATGTAGTTGTAGATGGGTGCTTGGTCTGGTAGCAGCATCGCGGATATGTAGGGTAGCTGAAATATGGCCATCAAACAAGTAACTTTTCCTTTTTGGCTGAGTGGGTCTCTGCGAGGGTAAAAAATGGATGGCGACTCACAAGTTCGACGCTGAAATCCTTTAAGATGACTTTAAGTGTTCGAGTTTGGACGAGGCAGCAGAGGATGAGAGAGAAAGAGACAGGAGAACGAAGGAGTATGTAATCCCAAAGTATATAACTTGAGGAATACTAAGACCCCTTTTTCATTTACGGAAGATATGTAGCCCTCACAGAAGCCGTTTACAACGTGCTCTGTTATAAATCTAACCAAAGCCGTCTTTCCCCCTACAAACCATCATCACTGACAGTTAGTAACCATCATAAAAATTGAAAAGAAACTGCCATTATCACTGGACGAAATGGTCTTTTACATGTGCATCAACGTCATGAGAAAACAGACCTGCAACGGAAACAGTTTAACTCGTAACAGGCACAATGACCCAACTTTTAAAGCTGTAATGGTGTGCTTAACTACGAATCATGGGATCCTTTCTCAGGGGAAAATGAAAAGGATTTCGTTTTGTCTCATCCCACACTGATTATGGAAAACGGAATGTGTTGCTTGCATCATCACTCATAAAAGAATAGGAGCTGACATGGCGGTACAAGAAGGTGTGAGCTGAGATTGCCTCAAAGCAAGAAATATTTTAGCCTTGTTCAGTTTTCCTCCAGTTTTTAGAAGAAGAAAGTTTTATGAAACTAAAACTAGAATGTGTTGAATTGATTTTGATTTTCTACGAAAGAGCCGACAATCAAATAAGTAGAGTTATGGAGGGAGAAAATGGGTTGAAAAAAAACTTTTCCCCTGAACCACAGAGATCTTATTATATTTTGAAGGAAATGCGACTCTATACTCAAAACAAGTTTGAGGAACGAAGACCAATATATAGCTATTGTATAAGAAAGCTATCCCATATCACATATTATTTTATGCTATGGGACATTGGTGAATGCTTAAATCACCATTATATTACCTCTAGGATTTTACGTTATGTGTAAATATAACCACTATATTCTTCAATCCCATTTCCCTTACTCCCAACCCAACGATATTGCTGCAACTGAAACTTTTGAGACACGTATAAACAATAAACCAGAGGAAGGGCAGAAAACGTCTGATTGTCAGACACAAGGCAGGTAGTTTCAACCCAGATGAGTTGTATAGGAAAAAGAAAAGTGATCTTTTGTATTATTTTAATTTTTGTGTTGGCAATTGCTAGATACTCTCATTTTCTTGTAATGATTTCATGATCCAGTAATGGGCAAGAAAAATAATACGTTTCTAGGAATCATAAAGCTTGCTGCATACACAGCTAGCCGTGGCAGCTTTCTGATTTCTTGTAGAGGTGTAAACAAGTGAAAAACGAGGAGTGAAAGCAAATCGATCTTGCTTGGCATGGCATGATGAATTGTATCAGAACGAACCCCAACATGCTCCAGTACACTGAACTGATTTCTGACTGATGATGATAGACATATAAACATTTATACATTGCATATAAATCCTACCTAAGCCACCTGATAGAGAGATGAGCCAAACCATCTTGGTTTTCTTTGTTTTCAGTTAGCTATTCAAGATACACTTATATAAATACGTACAATGCCGAATCTAGGTTGTAAATATTCTTCTATAGCAGTTTGGCCCATTTCGAATTCCAATTTTGAGCTAGTTTATTAGAAATCATCAGGCAACCGTGGCGTGCTGGTGGGCAGAGACTAGAATGAATGTGAATGTGATGTATCACCAAACATCTTATTTGTGTCAAATGTGAATTTGTTTGAATAATACATTTTCCCCTGCTTTGCAGGTACGCATCATTTTTAATGAAGACAGCATCAGATAATAATCCATCTGTCTAGAGCTTGTTCAAGAAGGATATGATATTATGGTCTACTTACATGCAGGAAACATACTTAAGCACCACGTATTGTACTCGACTTTAAGCTCAGAACTCATTCTGTTTTCTTTTCACTTGTAACGCCTTCATTTTGATTGTATCTTGCTTCTCTGAAAACTCATCTGAACTGAAATCAAGCTCGCTCAAGTGCACGAATCGTAAGTAACAATAACATTAGGAAGGTACACATTTGCGCTTGAATTATTAAGTTACGAAGAAATGAATTCCGTCATGCCATGGTATTTGGGATCCATAAAGGAAACTTCTGAAATTGGGTAGCGCCGGAGCGTCTCCAGTTTGAGTGAAAACAGACCATATCTTGTTAAAATTTACGTATTTTGTCAGAAGGAAGGTGAGAAATGTAAACCATCTTTTTTTCAATTTTCTTACAATTTCCTACACAAGCTTATGATATTCGGATGGGTGAGAATTGCAGATGGTTTTTATTTAAGCATTTTTGTACGGTTTGTGGCTCATCATATTGCAGAAGAGTGTCCTATTTACATAGTTTACATAGTTCTCGTCCAAAATTCCAATTTTCTTTACATTATTATTACAATATTCCGTAGATGAACTTCCTCCTTCCTGTTACTGATTCACATCTTTTGCTTACGTCATCAAATATTATAAACTCATTTGAGTAAATATGCGTGCTTCATTTCATACCGTAATGACTAATGTTAATGCTTATAGTAGAGTATTGACTTGGCAAGTTATTCCTCGTTGGGATTTATTTCATTGATTGATTTAAAAAGCAAGAGCACTAGATCCAAAGGGATATTTACTCATACTTATTCATAACTGACTCAGCGACACAGCTTCCCCAACATGGAACCACTATGTACTATACTTAATTTCTTGGAGCATATCCCAAATAATGCGCATTATATTCAAAGCCCTGTCAATAAAAGACAAAAAAAAAAGAATAACCATGCGGTAGTAAGCGCTAACTAATGAATATTGAAACACAAACAAAGCTTGGCGTTCCTCTGCTTTTACCTACTCCTGTGAAATGTATTTTTGATAGTTGCACATATGAAACTATGAGCTACATAATGTGAATTGGAGTAGCATGTGCGCGTCCTTTTATACATACATTATAAACGCCTTTTTTCCTAGCCTCCTACCCGCTATAAACATTTCTACTTTCAGGCGCAGACATAACGATCTTTTTTATGAGCTCTACAGTAATTTTCTAGCATTTTTACTACCATCAAAGCTGTAGGATATCCTGTTTGAAGCAGTGAAAGAAAATGATGCCACTCCTTTCGCCTATTTACCACCATTTGAAAATGGTATTCAGAGCAGGGAAGCACACAACTTCTTACAATACACGCCACCACCACCACTGCTAGGATCCTTCTTTCACCACAGCTGTGTCGTCAGTCAATAATGTAATATGCAAGATAATGCAATATGTAGTACTGAAAACCCGTAACCATAAATGTATGTAATAGTATGCTTATGGCTCATATCTAATGGAGGAAGCAGAGCACTCTGCTCATTAGGCGCTGTGCTTTGTATTTCTATTGCCACCATTAGCCGAAATAACTATTAGATTGTCTAACGCCGCTAGTCTGTCTCTATGATGAAAATTTTCTCCGAGCTACTAACTTTAGGAAAAGAAAATTTCCTGCCGAAATAGATTAGAATTTCGCACATCCGCCTACTCCATATACGATGATGACTGAGGATGGTGATGGCACTGCTTGCACTATCAAGACAATGAGCATAAATATTCTCAAGTATTTTGCTTCAACTTTATGCTTACTAAATAAGACCGTCAGGCTACTGATGAGATCATTTACAAGTACTGCCTCAACAGAAAACACACTCCGTCAATGCATGCAAACAATGATCTCCGTGTTATTAACCAAAATTACTACAATACATCAACTGATGATGATACTGATTATGGAGTGGAGTATAAATCAAAAATAGAAACCCTGCTCTGTAAATGCACGTCTCTTTAGTTTATTCAAGAAACTCTCACACGATCAGTTATTCTTTAGTGAAGCGGAGCAGCTTACGAATTTTGAAGATATGATATGATATGGTATATTGCCTTTAGCACTATGTCTGCCATCAGATTCATTGCCATCGTTTGGAAAAAAGAGGTCATCATCATCACACCTTTTCACATGCAAACGAGAGTAGTGCATGATACGCTGATGGAAGTTATCATGAGAAGAAAGTTTCATCGTAAAAACATTCTCATCATTCATCATCGTTTTCGACATCCAGTCTGAATCATGTGATATCAACAGCTAGTCTTCCTTCCTTCCACTTCGTATAATATGTCGGCATAAGTAAACTATTTTTGCGTGCATATTTTATGAGGTCACATTATTTTACATGCGTATGCCCACACTACCTCGTTGTAGTCGCCTATTGTCAATGTTCGCTCGACCGTTTTACATCATAAAACATGAAAGCGTGCTGCAGAGGCAGCAGGCATTACCTTTTTAAACTACTTTATTTAATCCTGTAGCTATGACAATGCACATTCTTGACAACCCGTGAGCTTAGTGTAAACTTTTATCTCAAGGTTCTCTTTCCGACACCTGCAGGTCCTTTTGGGTTATCAATCAAAATCAACCTGGAAAATATCCGGCTTGTTGTTTCCATGCTTTATATTTGAATTCCCGGAAATTCTCTAAAAAATATTATGGTGACAAAGGTACTGCTAATAGAAAGAGTGTGCTGGGACAGTTATCTCGTGTGTAAATCGAATGAGTAATGGATATTTAAACGTGATCCGAACCGTTGATAAAGTCTAATTTTTGCTTCCAATGAAACTGGAAAAGGTTTTTTAATGAAAAGAAACTTTCCTGGAAGATTGAGTAACTGTTTGACTACAACTAATACCTAATAAGATATACTTAGAACATCTTTATCCACACTAACTGCAAGTAGAATCAATCCATTACAATCTGCATTACTTCTGCTTCTGCTGTGCTAATAAAGGAAAAACTGAAAAAAGTTTATATGTACACAGTATAGTATATAGCTGTCCGTAATACTTTTGTTGTTTAAAACTTTCAAAATTTAATACATAATCCCGTCTAAATCTGTTCAAAGTTTCGCTTCATATTGCATCACAAATCACAACACAACTATATTGGCTCATCGTTGCTGAAGGTCAAGCATCAAAAAGTCATTTAAGAAAAAACGCCATTGCAAATATATGCATCATACATCGTCAAATATTTTTTTCTCCAGCTAAAAGCGCAGTAGAAATTGCGACACTTAGTTTAGTTAGGCATAGGCATCTTACGTCTCTAAATTACTTATTCTAGTTAAGCCACTACCTCTTAGAGCTGTTGGCTAATTTTGTTGTTGAAGCTACAGCTAGTCCTTGAAAATGTGTACACTTTTAATCATACCTCGTTAGACAGTTCATTAAAACTTCTTCATTGCATTACTAAAGTACTATTCAGTAACTCCGAACCCCATCTTCTATATTAATAGAGCTTCTTAAAGTGCATACGCAGCTTCGACTGCTCCTACTTCTCTGCAAATAAAGTATGCTTAAAACTTGGTAGGAAAATAAATAAACGTATAATACAATGACTTTTGTAAAGAAAAAAAAGTTTAGAAAAACAATAATACCAGAATGCTTTGAAACCGTGTGATGCAGATGCATGGGCATAAATGTTAGTTTTTCTTTCTCCAACCTGGGTTGGGCATTACCAACATAAAACATTCTCAAAATAGCGTCAATGTTTTATACTATCACAAAAGCTCTAGCAAAGCTTACGTATGAAAATTATTGCACAGTATATTTGAATTTGTATTAATTTTCACTCTAATCTGTATTCACCTGGTAAATAAATTTAACTTTATACGAAAATCACTTTTCAGCGATGTTTATTTAAATCATGGTGATGTAAGTAAAGTAGATGCTTTTAAGCACATGATACGCTTTGTAATGCTTGATAATAATCGCATTTTATAGGGGCATTAGGATACGATTTCGTTCAGGAATTTTAGCAGGTAAAATCTGTCTGAATCTTTAGAACCTGCAACAGCGATGCGTGGCATAATGTTCAATAAGAATGTATTTGCAAGTTACCTAACACTGCGCATTGAGCCAGCTGCCGCAGACAGTAACTGAAACCATCACCATATATACATAGGTAGCCACCACGTCCTATCTTCGGAGAAATGTTTTCTTATTGTTCCAGGTAAGGCTTTCATTATTTTTTTCAATTTTCTTAGCACTCCGTTAGGTCTACGTTAGCGTATGGTATTTGTCGCATCTCCGAATAATAAGTAACAGAATACCGTTCATTAGAGAAGCGTCCAACCAGTCTAACCTCAACAGATGTTATTATCCTCTACAAACAATGTCGTGACTTTGTATCCTTTTGTTGTATTGAATGGGACTAACTAACTAACTTTCTGCAACTAATACTTTTTCTAAGACTGGCCAACTTTTTGCAAGAGCTGCGACGAGTGGACGATGATGGCAATCGGCAGGAGGGAAGGGAGTGTAAAAAATAAGATAGATGAGACACATGAATTAGAATTTATGGGAATGACCAAAAGGAAAACAGACATGAAACAACTCATTCCTTTTTTGTGACCAGGCAAGAGGCTTAGCCATGCACACCACGTAATATATTGCTCAACCGCAAAATATTAGCGCATCGGAACGAAAAATGCAATATATAAGCGCCACATGTATTAGCAATCTAATAAAATGCATGATAGCTAACTGTAAGCCACATATTACGCCATACTCAGGATGTGATTTTTCGTTTGGATTGGATGAGCAGCTCTCCTTTGCCCTTTTCTGATCTTTCATTTTCTCAAGTAACCCAACAAAAGAATTCACTTAAATTAATGGTTAGCTGCGTACTTTGAGAAATACTTTTAACCAACAATCTCTAAATCTGTCAGATGGTTAAGCTATATAGCTGCTCTGATTTCTCTGGAAAATCCTTGAGGGTATTCTTTTATGAATGAAAATAATTCGAAGGATACCTACAGACACGCACATCAAAAGTTTCCTACATGTTCATTAGAATTTTGGGGTTCCGTTGCGGATGTGTATGTGATACGGAGAAAATTGCAAAAACGAAGCAGATAATGGATTTGGGATGTAAGCCAAACTCAAATATAGATAATTTTTTGCACTAATTCAAAAGCTAAATTAAGGTTTGACGTTATCCCTACTTTCTACTTGTTTCGCCGTGTCTGTAACTTCTGGCGACAATTATGAGGCTCCTATATTGAGCAACCCTCGGTCAATTACATTGAATGCAGAAGCAGCAACTACTACACAGATTCGTGGTTACATGACCACACACACGCACACTGTATATAAAAATGAAAGTTGTATCTTCATTTCTTCATAATAATATGTATCTCTCAGCATTCTGCTCTTTGAGCAAAGTTAGACTGGTCATTCTATTACTTACTCACTCACGTTACAGATTACAACGTTTGGATATTGAACTTTGTGACCATGGGCAAAAAAGGAGAGCGAACTAAAAAATGATCGAGAGGATTTGCAAAGCCTCACAAATCACCTACAGACAAGAGAAGAAAAGAGGTCTTCGGTCTTGCTCAAATGTTAAAAGGCAAAGCCACTGTAAGTTTAGAGAGAGAGAGGGGGAAAGCATGCAAGTAGCGATAATGGTAGAGGAAGGCAAACAGCGTCTGTATGATGATGTGCTTACAATTGTACACCATTATTATTATCACCATTATTGTTGCGGTTGTAATGGCACAGGAGTTGGGAAACGTCCCGTAAAGTTTGATGTGCACACACATAAATACGCAGTCAAAACTTAGTTTTCTTTAGGAGGAAAACATACTAACAATCTAATATGTTATACACCCTAATGATAGTAAACCGACTTGAAATCTAAAACCACAGTAGTGCCGTTCCCGTCGCATATCTGTGTAAATAAAAGGAACAAGTGGGAATCCTCTTGAAATGAGCCTGTCATCATCAGGAAAGAGCCAAGCCAACATAAATAAGTATGTACTTTACAAGCTTGGGGTATGTTGTACATCCATACATTTTATAAAACGAAAGAGAAAATGATGAAGATAAAAGCAAGAGAGCACAGTTGGTTTTCTAGTATTTGACGCACTGTAGTCTAGTGGAAATTAGATTGATTGCCACATATTAAAAAGGATGCCTTTCTCCTGTCAAACTTGTTGAACACCACTTTGGCAAAGAGAGACGGGGAATCCTGATAAAATGAACAATTTTGACAATTGCGCTCCAAGATAAATGTACTACATCCAAATAGTTCTTGTATGAAATATTATGCACCAATGTATGAAATATAGTACATATTTGTCTTTGCCCACTTTCCCAGACAGACCCATGAATATAATATAGGAAAATGAAATGTTTGCGTCAACCCTGTTACAAAGTGTGCTGAAATTTGTGATGAGACTGCTGGACTAATGCATATATCAATAATACTGGTGTCTTTCATCAAGCTTTCACTTCTAAATGCTAATAGTCATGAAGCGAGTTCTTACCTTAAAAATGAAGGGCTTCTTTTCACTCTCCGCACCAGTATCCAACAGATGAATTATCCTTCCACAAGTACGATATGATATTGTGATTATGACCGCCCTCGTGTAGTCGTGATTGAAGATGAAATATTATCCAAGTATCAAATTATGCGTCAACGTTCCAAGCCCGCATACTTCACAGGGGAAAGTGAAATTGCGAGAGCGAGAGGAAAAGGGTGAAAGTCTACGAACTGGAGTGCTGGCTGAAACTAGGCTGAAGATATTACTATTATTGCACAACGGGGAGACGTGACAGGGTATGAAACAGAAATGAAACAGTGTTTCAGTATGGTGTGCTACGGAGCAAAAGGAAACACTGCCTGCTGCTTTCAAACAACTTCTTTCTGACTGTGATAGGGTTGGATAACAACACATCGACCGTGTGCTGAGAACGAGCTCGTGAAACTGAGCCTTTCACTAGGATTTCTACTTACTTTTACAGCTTCCTCGCCTCACTGACGATAGGCTGACTTGCCATCGTTTTCCTTTTTACAATAATCAAAAGCACACGCATATAGCGGAGCCAGTGCCAGCAGTTCCAACTTCCAACAACTTGACTTGAACCAAACATACTTATTGCACCTAGCCCAGCATTTCTGACACGATTCGATGTGGGCTTGAATCAGCTTGCTTTTGCTTGAATGTAGATAAGGAACCAAACTCGTCGGCCGTAAAATTTGTATCCTGTAAGCCAACACATTGTATCTTCATTGACTAGAAATGTTGAGGATTTCATTGCATTGTGTTAGTTGGACAGAGCAGAGTGCTACCATGATTGTTTACTTTCACGTATGGGATGGATACAGCAAACGGACCACCACAATGCATTGGCTGTACAGTTTTAGGCTATGTTGGGGTATGTATGATTATCATTTTTTCATTATGTTTAATTCAATATTGCATAAGACTGATACTTTGTTCAAGCATTTGTTACCGGAATGGTAAAACGTTAAACCGTCTATTTGGAATTTATACAAACTTTCCACAAACCATAGCATACATATTATGTAATTTCTACAAGCGTTTCCTGCTAGCTTGAGATGGATATTTTATTCCCAAACACCTTCCACATGTCTTTGTTTAATCATAATTTTTGTTTGTATTGCTGTTTACGTCTGACGGACAAATTTTACTCCAGTGGTTTCCCAAGGATTAAGCTTAATATGAAACTCTGTGGTTAGTAACTTGTAAGCATACGTTTCTGGGTATACTTCACAAGAGCTTGTTCGTAGAATTTTAGTTTCACAAACTCTCTTTTTCGAATTATTATAAAAACGAATTAGAAATAGCAGTTCCGAAATAAACATGCATGAGGAACTTTCCGCAAATAAGGAAGCAAGGGCTTCCTTCGCTAACATTATGTTATATAACCTTGAAGTTTTCTCTTATTATTACAAGAAACTACTGTAGTTGTAAGTTGCATTTTGTTGTAATACAAAATAACATTTGATGCCCCCGCAACTGTTTGTTATCTTCAAGGCTAATAACAAGCAGTGTACCTACAATTAGCATGTTACATGAAACTGATTTGATTCAACCAAGTTGAGACGAGTCACGAATAACCCAGCATCAATAGACGATGGGAATTGCAAATAGTGGATGTATGTGCTGCAGTGACACGGCATTGAAGATAAGACTGGAATCTCAAGTTTGCAATTTTCTATAAAATTCACACCTGCAACAGACTACAAGATGAAAGTGAACAAAAGTGAATGCAAATGGTGTGAAGCTTGTTATTTTTACAATAGCATCTTATAATTAAGTTAAAATTACGATAATGTATATGTGAATACAGACATTGATACATAAGCAGATTCTGGTGAAAGGTACCAAGTAAAAATGTGCACTTACAAGTAAGCATAACACAACTACGTTCTTTAATTGACAAT
This sequence comes from Orchesella cincta, assembly GCA_001718145.1. Lineage (NCBI taxonomy): Eukaryota > Metazoa > Arthropoda > Collembola > Entomobryomorpha > Orchesellidae > Orchesella > Orchesella cincta. Next base: position 93,541 of record LJIJ01000393.1, read on the forward strand.
TAAAAATTTATGCAATTTTCCTTAAAAAATAGGTACCACAATTTTTCGCCCACCTAGCTATAGGATTATAGTTATAAGGGCAAAATAATGACTACTTCACCGATATAGAACGGGTAAACATGTATATTGCATTAGGCAGGGAATTAGTTTTTAGAATTATTGCTCTTTTTAAGTTTACCTTATTAGTGAGCCATGAAGCAGGCGTTACATCAGAAACATTTCAGGGTAAGTCTAAGTAGTTATCAATGTGATCTTGATGAGTAGGTTTTTAAATTAAAATACCAAACACTACTTTTCTTCGTAATGAAAACACGTGACAGTCGAATAAATTACGGTTAAACGTAACAAGTAAACCTACAATGGTTTTTATTAAATGTATGGCATACGAGCATAAGCGAATTAAGGAGCTTGGACAATGAAACTACCATGATTTGATGATAAATGTCATTGTTTGCCACACTGACATTGGGCTTAATAATAGGTGCAGCAGCATTAGGTTAAATAATTTTGTACATCCTATTATCGTACCGTACTATGAGGTTTTAGATGGCTGTTGATGTTGAATCAAAAGAAAACTTGTTGATGTGTCCTTCATTCACCGTGCCTCAATTTGTTTTTTGTACGCAGACGAATTATAAATTTGGTAAAAAGAACGGGAGCGGAGGAGAATCTAATTGTATTATTATTACTTCGCTGAACAAACAAAGACGAATCTGGTAGCACGCGCTGCCTTGATGTCAGATTGGATACACTGAGTTTTTACCGAACCGCTTCCACTCCTACACAATTAGCGCAGCAATGGAAATTCGAAGCATTTGTTTTATCTTGGGATTGGGAAACTCATGTACGTATATATAACTATACATCATTGTGAATAGTTGATAGCATTAGTAGTAGAAGCTAATAATAATAACCCTCTTTGTACTTTATGTGATATTTGTATGAGAATCAGAACAAGAAAACAACGAAATGCTGGGTGGGTTGCCGTTAATTGACTTTATAACAAACTTATTAGCAGAATCTATTATTGTCTTCCCTCTTGAAATAACTTTTGTGAACGAAAAATGTCTCTGTAATTATGGAAGGTGGTAGGTGAAATACAATGAATGAAATTGTGACCTGCTAACAACTAACGTTGGACGCAATTCCAACTTCAGTCAATGTTACAAAGCATAAAAGTAGGTAAAAAGCAATGCAGGTCTAATCGTAAGTTGGATCCCAAAATCTTCTGAATTCATCTTTTGTATGCACCCACATATAATTCATTATTTTGGTTTCACCGATTGGCTTCTCATTCATGAACATTTCCAAATTTTGTAAAATTAAGAGACTCTGACTGTATAGTAAAACTGATTAAAATAATTGTAAAGTTTTAAGTCGCATATTATGAACTAATGCAATGATTAATTAGACCGCTGTTACATCTGCAACTCGAAGGCGTTCAGACAGATAACAATATCGCCTACTGCATAACGCTGATAACATGATTTGGTTCAGACGAAAACCAACGGCCCAACTAAGGAATAATGAGTGTTTACATTGGATGTGCTTCTAACGATTCCACTGAAATAACTATTTCGACTCCAATTATCCAAGTTCTGTTGTTTACTTCGAATTACGACACCAGAAACATCTATATGGTCTGAAAATTAGTGTATATTGCTTATAGTATAGGCCAACTTTTTGTAATTATGGATGTATTATGGTTGTACATTACATACGCCTCTTCTCGTTGCAGGTAAATACGAGGAATGAATGAAAATACTTTGGCGAAATAGGATAATCTGCCGCTCAATAAATTGAGGGGAATAGCTTCTACACATGAGCTGGAAATTAGTTTAGAAGCAGAAAAAACTTACGAGTTTATATCATGAGATTAGCTATTCGCTCAGGCATTAATTTTATGCGGAGTCAATGTATCTACGTTGGAGTACAATAACACTCGGAAACTCTTCAAGAAGGTTTCTCCGTTGTAGAATGTTGATGATGGAAAAATCTCACTTTCCCCAGCTTTAACTTCCACAAAAACATGTTTCGTTGTTACAGGAAAAGCTGTAGTATTAGACATCTAATAAATGCAGGAAACATGGCATGTCGGAAATATGATTATGATTAAATTATTTGCCTCTATTTATCAGAAAGCTATTTACTCGATTTACGTGCTAAAATTGGCTAAGCTGCTATAAATACACGGATCTACCAAATCAATATATCAGTCATTCATGAACTCGCAGTCGCAACATACTTTTGGAAGAGGGACAATGGCCATTACATAACACTGATTTTTCTACACAATCATGAGCACTGAGCAATTCGACGTAGTTGCATTTAATGGTTTACCAGAAATGAGACGTCATACATTTTGATTATATTGTGTATGGTATCATGCTACTAGAAGCTATATATGTACTTAATTCTAGGTCTCTCAAAACTACAGGCAATAAAATATAGCCGGTTTATACACCACAATGTCCTCATCCTCCTTGTTGGAGATTGTGGTGTAATGATAATTCTAGCTACATACTTAATGCTGAGTGTTTGTGTTTACTCACCAAGTATTTGCGCTAGTCTGAAGTGTTATTGGAAATTAAAATCCCAGGAATAGGGAGGGGAAGCCACAAACTTCCGGTGACTTATGAGGACATTTTAAAGTTTAAATATCTTGTATCCGTCAGTGTCAGTCTTTTCATCAAACGAATCTAACGTAGAATTTCTCCATTTTTATAAAACTCTCTATCTCGTAGCTCTTAGAGAGTTTGTAGTGTTTACTCTGCTCAAAAATGGTAATTAAGTTGAATTTTAAGAAACGCTTATTAATTTTTCAATTTTTTATTCTGTCAATAAAATGATTATCCAATTTTTGTATCATAGCGTGAGGTAATTTCCGTTCACATAGGCCAGGCAGGCAAGTAATGTTATTAGTTTATTTTTATATTTTAATAAAAAGGAATATGTATTTGATTTTAATTATTATTAAACACATATATTAAAGGCGTCCAAATGGGGAATTCATGTTGGGAACTATATTGTCTTGAGCATGGAATTCAACCTGATGGACTGATGCCTTCTGATAAATCCCATGGGCTAGCTGATAGTTCCTTTAATACATTTTTCAGTGAGACAAGCACTGGGAAGCATGTTCCTCGTGCAATTTTCATTGACCTGGAGCCATCAGTGGTCGGTATGATTGTGTTTCTCTTCCATTTAGAGTGTCATTCATTAATATTTTATCCAAGCCATACCGTTGCACGATAGAGATTCCAGCAACAAACGTTAAGGTTGAGATAATGAATTTACGAATTCTCGCAAAGCTGATTCTTCTGACTTGTCTTTGATGTATATAATAGAAACATGTCTTTTGAGTCTCCTTTGTCTTGAACTATTATTATTTGATTGATACATGCTTACAATAGTTTTTTATTCGTTTAATTAGTATTGCGAAAGCTTCACTTCATTTATTAGGTCAGTCGTCTATATAAGGACTTTTAGTTCACGTTGGCAAAACTCACACTTTGCTCATTATTTAGACTTCAAAGCAACATACCGAAATCTGATCACAGCTCAAGTTACATACGTATGTCAACGAAGATAATTAATTAGTTTTCTACAAAGTTAGATTTTGCAACGCTCCGTGTTTGCAAATCAAATTTTGAGTCAAATGAGTGTTGTGAAAGCATCCGCCACGTCATGCAAAATGCTGAGTAGGTACAGTTACGACGTCCTCGAAATGACAGTTTCTGGGGAGTGCTATAATTGCTTTAGCATCATTGCAATAATAAACGGGTAAACAACATTTCACTACATGAAGAAGCCACAACAAATTCATCAAATTTTCTCTCTCACTACTTGTTGTCGAATAATAAAATAATGAGAGTGGGTTTCTCCCTTACTACCTGTTCCCTTTCCCAGTGTAAATATGTAAGACTTGTGCACATACCGCTGGGGCAAAACAAGTTTTACAATGAAATACATTGTGAAATAGTCTGGAATCCTGAAGCAAAGAGGAGTGCATTTCATTGGTTTTCATGTTTGCTTCGCACACTCATAATGTCATTGTTAGTTCCACTCTGTGGTCAATTACTAGTCATATCAATTTTTAGAAACGTAGGAATTGAGCCTGACATAGGAAATTTACTCATTGCGAAACATTTGTTGTAACTTCAGATGAAATCAAACAAGGGCCATATCGCCAGTTGTTTCATCCTGAACAAATGCTAACGGGAAAAGAAGATGCTGCAAATAACTACGCACGTGGAGCGTATACCTGTGGAAAAGAAATTATTGATCGATGTCTGGACAGGTAATAAACAAACGCATAACTATCATGCTTTGCTTGCACGTTACATACTTGGTGAAAGTATCTCATTATCTCTTATAGATATGCAATAGCAATACCAAAACAATATGCTTTCGAAAGAAAAAACCACTCTTAATTTATATTTAAAAGTGCCAAACTCACTTACGATATGCTAAATTAATTCATGATATTTCATCCAACCTGTTTTAGACATGTTAGCATACTTCATTTTCTCTTTTCTTAGAATTCGGAAGCTAGCTGATCAGTGCTCTGGGCTTCAAGGTTTTCTGATGTTCAGATCTTTCGGTGGAGGACGGGGTCAGGTTTCACATTCCATTTCATGTTTTCAGTTTGTTTCAATGAACGTCAAGTAACTAATTTCTCATATTACCCATTCCTTCACCCCATTTATTACCATAAAAATTCAACCATGATTCAACGAGTCTTTCTTTTGGGACTGATTTCCATAATAAGTTGTAAAAATTGTGACATCAATTAAGCATGTTTCATTTAACACAGATGGTAGAATTTTAGAATTCCTCAACCTACCCCACCACTATATACCGTTATGTTTTTCTACGAATAATAGATGAATCATTGATTCATGAAATACTTTTGCTGCTTCCCCAATCACTTTTTTAATGGGAAATTAATACACGAGTGGTTACATCATCAGACTGTAAAATGTTGATTGCTTAGGTATCAACCTCGGTTGTGGAACCATACAACTCCATTTTAACCACACATACAACAATAGATCATACGGACTGTGCCTTCATGGTTGATAATGAAGCAATTTATACATATGTCAAAAGAATTTGAGCATCGAAAGACCAAGTTACAATAATTTGAACAGAATGATTGGCAAATTGTTTCTTCCATTACTGCCTCGTTGCGCTTCGATGCGCTCTCAACGTGGATCTAAATGAATTCCAAGTAAGAACTCCTTCTTCGTGAAAGCACCTTCACATTGCATCTTTCGATTTGGCACTATCTCAACTTTATAAATATTACATGTACACTTTGCCCCACAATAACAAGACTTTCTATTAGTATCTATATATACTAAAATGAGCTTGATAAGATTCAAGTGCAGATAGCAATTTGCTTCAAGCTAAAAGTAGACACATGTGTCGTCCATTATTTTATTTTATAATAAAAATATTGCACTTTCTCTTGGTGAAAGTAGCTTGGCTTGTTCGTCTTACCCAATCAAAATTTGTTAAAAGTTATTTTGCTTTCTCTCCTTAATGCAGTGTGCAGATACTGTGCTTACTTGCTCAAATGCTTATGTGCTCTAACGAACTGGCTGATAAAGCTGCACAGGGACACAATCACTCGTTATTTATTTTATGCAATCAAGCGTACTGCTTTGTTTTACTTTACTATATGTAAATCAATGAACAAACGAGCATCAAACAATCAGTCCTGATTGCAGCAGTTTGCCCTTTTCTCTAGTGTATTCCAGCTGAAAAAAGCAATGTGTGTAACTGGATAAATATGTGCAAGCATAGCTTTATTTACAAAAGAAAGTTTGACAAATTCAAATAAAATTGAGTTGAAAGACGATGGTTTAAAACAAAATCTCACAATATCGATACAACAGGGAAAATGAAATACAAATCTTATTTTGGATTGGTGGCTCAAGAGTCAGAAACAACTTTGCAGTTTAATTCATACTATAAGATAGCGAAAGTGAGGGCATGGTGAGATTTCGTTTTAATAATAAAATAATAATTAATTAAACGAAGTATAAGAATTAGCTGATTAAGCAAATATTGATTATGTTGGTAGCGGTTAGCGTGCGTGCTAAAATATGTGACATGCAGGGACACGCTATATAAGTGATTACAAGGAAAAATTATCTCGAATCTGCTCAACGAGAAAATTCGTTATGTGACTCGAAATGCTCGAACGAGTACTCGAAGCTCGAAATGTGGCTCGTTTAAGTACTGTACGTATTTGTATCTTTCTTTTGTCGATGAATGATGACAATAAGTAGCAAGCAGATGGAGAAATTCTAAACTGAAGTAAAAAATCTAGCCGATATGCCGTCCAAACGAAAGCGTACTTCTGAAGTCTGGGATCATTTTACCAAAGACGAGGCCAGTATTGATGCGCAATGCAATTATTGTCCCAGAAAGATGAAGACTCCTCAAGGCTGTACGACTGGGATGAAACGACATTTAAAAAAACATAAGATATTTCTAAACAAAAATGATGAATTGAATCGTAAGCTGCATTTATAATGCGTAGTAAATTACATATCTTGTTCAAAAATGAAAATCCAATTCCAATTTACACACGCATATCTGGAACGTTAGGACCCGCTTCTGAATTGGATAATCCAAAAACTATGCTATCAAAGCTTGTGGCAAAAGATGGATTTCCGTTTTCAGCACTAACTACTTCCACCACACTTCGTATTCTCTTTGAAAAGGCCACTGGAAGTTGCTTACCACGATCACCAAGTACAGTGCGAGAACTTATGCTTCAATATTACGCGGAAAGAAAAGCCGGAGTTATCGATGAGATCAGTCGGGTAAAGATGCAGGGGGGAAAGCTAAGTTTGACACTTGATGAATGGACATCTGGGGCTAATCGGAGATATATGAATATAAACATCCACACAACTGGCAAGTTTTGGAATCTCGGACTAGCTCGTATACGTGGGTCATTAACGCTGAAGCCTGCAAGGCCATTTTAGAATCAAAATTATTCGAGTTTCATGTACTTTTGACCGACGTGTTTGGTGGCAACCGATGGAGCTTCTACCATGAAGAAACTGGGACACCTTCTCAAAAGAAAACATGTACTATGCATGGCTCATGGCATCACTTAGCAGTCGTTGACGTTCTTTATAAAAAGAAGGAAATTGCACAGGTGGAGGTTGATTCAGATCAGATTTTGAATTAGATGAAGCTGATGGAGAGCAAAATTATGACCAGGAGGATGAGAGTGACTCCGATAGAGAAGACAATGGTATTGAGGGTGAAAGTGACTCTGAAACTGAGGATGTTGAGCTAGAAATTGTAGAACCTCCGGTATGTGACATGCCCCATGTAGAAACTGAGCTCAACTCGTCTCTCTGTGAAGTCATTGCAAAAGTGAGGAAAACGGTCAAAGGTGTTTCGTAAATCCGCCATGAAATTAGAGGTTTGCACAAGTATTCGAACAGTGGAGCTTCTCTTATCATTGACACAAAAACCCGCTGGAACAGTCTGCTGGACATGTTGGAGAGACTTATATCAATGAAGGATGCAATAAAGAAGGCAATGATCGATATAAATGAGTGCTTACTGTTAACAGAAAATGATTTCCTAGCTATAGAAGAGCTTGTTGATGGTATGCTCTTATGGAAAATCACAGGACTAAATCACATTACAATTTTGCATAATTATGGCATATTCTCATTGCAGTTTTAAAGCCGGTGAAAGTTGCAGTCGATGCTCTCTGTCGGCGTGATGCCAATCTCGTCACCGCTGACGTGGCCATTAACTTCATGATGGAAAAAATTCAGAGCTATCAGTCTGCTGTGGGAATCAAGCTTTTTGGGGAGCTAAAGCGCAGAATAATAGAGCGACGAACCATTTTATCGGATATTGCCTCCTATTTACATTTTGGCGAGGAAAACGGGTTTGCCGGTTATAACTTAGGATGGTTTCTAAAAAGTCTCGTCACACCCTAATTTCAAACATGAAGACGATATACGAGATGGCTGGTCAGCCAGAATCTCAACCTATGACCTCAACCTCATTTAATCCTCATGTAGCTGAAGAGACAAACACAGAATTATCGGAATCTTAATGCTGGAACTTAGTTTGGAGACAGAATTATCTATGAAAATTAATCAAGCATGTCAATCAAGCTTCATGGAACTAGTGCTCGACCCTCCCGCGATCCTAGCGCCGCTTTGTTAGCGGACATAAAGAGAGAAATGGCAACTTTTGAAAACTCGGGAAATCGGGGGAAATGTTTGGAAGTTGTTCACAAGTGTGTCATGTCTGTACCACCCACCACAGTGGAGTCGGAGCGTGTTTTTTCATCAGCAAACAACTTTTGCAGAAAGATAAGAACAAACTAGCTGATAGGTCGTTAGATGCATTAGTATTCTTGAAAGCTATTTTTAATGAGAAGTAAGTTTAATTCTATTATGTTTTGTTTCTGAAGCAGAGTTGTAATTAGATAAGTTAGGCGGTATAAGTTAACCTAAATATTTAGCAACGGTTTATAACGCTTTATAGCTTTTCATGCAAATTGCATTTTACATTTATTGTTTATTTATAATTGTTCAAAATATAAATTACAACAATAAAACTACAAACTAGAACGATTGTTTCTCTGCATAGTCCTAGACTCCTTCAAGACCACCACCTTCTTATGACAGTCCACTTCTGAATTTTGTAATTTCAACCATTTCCAAAGAGTAACCACAGTACTTCAGGGCGCCTCCACAAGCTGGCAAAAGATGCATTTGACACCAATTGCTGTTCGATCACCACATTGAAAGCAACTATGCTCGTCACAGCTATCACATTTCCGGTTCCTATTATTTCCACACAGATTACACCTCGGACGTTCTACCGTAGTATCCGAGCCGTATCCACTGTCTGCCTGTGAATCCATTTTGCTTGTTTTACCGTAATAGGACGTTCGACTGATTGGACTTTATAAACATAAATGTTTATTTGAACTTGACTATGCCATTTCAATTAGCTGTTTCTTTCTAATATGCATACATTTTTACCAATAAAATTTTTGGTTGCCCAGTCACCAAGCTCGCGAGTAGCTCGTGAGAACGCTCACGAGCCTAAATATTCGTCGGACATAGTTATCGAAGTACTCGTGGAACCCCTAACGCTATACCAACTTTCATGTTTGATGTCAAAGATAACATGCAAGATTGGTTTTAGTCTTCGATATACTAATGCCAGTCAAGCATGCTGTCGTTTGTCAATTGTCAGTGTCATTTGTTACTGCAGTTTGTCAATCAGCTAATATGCCATGCACTTATGTATATATTTGAATCATTTCATACCAGCATATTACCCCCTGATTTACTGCTTGCTTTGACGTTTCTCATGCTAATTAACGCTTTAATTAAAAAGGCTACGTAAGCGCAATATGATGGAAGAAGACCTAACGATCACTAAAATAATACAATCAGTTTTACCTCATCTAATTTTGTTTTTGTTCTAGACTAACTTGGTGCCATTCCCAAGAATCCATTTCCCTTTGTCAACATACGCCCCAATCATATCGGCTGAAAAGTCGTTTCATGAGGACTTTTCTGTTGCCCAAATCACAAAGGCTTGTTTCACCCCAAGTAACCAAATGGTGAAATGTGACCCTAAAGCAGGTTAGCTCACATGAACAATATGTGATGGCAGTATTTTTCGAACAAATTAGCATTGTTCCATCATGTTCAAACAACCTCGAAATGCAGACAGCAGGGTACAAAATTTTACTAATTGCCTTTCACTTTTTTTTATTATTAGGAAAATATATGGCCTGCTGCATGCTCTACAGAGGGTAATTTTTAAATAATTAAATAAAATATATATTTTTTTTAAATTCACATTGAAAATGTAAGGTTTTTTTAAAACCAAAATAGTTTGACATTTTAAATTATATTTATTTTTTTTAATTTTAATTTAATTAGCGACGTCGTCCCGAAAGAGGTTAATGCAGCGATAGGTAACTCATTTTTCTAACTAATTAATCAATTAAAAGTTTAAATTCTATTCAAAACCCATTGGTCAACCACCAAATCTTCAACTATCTTGAAGCCATCTTATGTTCACTAAATACACAGGGAGTATTGTATTCCTCCACCACATCTTCATGTTAAACACACTTTCGCTTTGGTGAAAGTAGTTTAGTTCGTGTTTTAAAATTCGTATTGTTGTTATCCTTTCTTAGCCGCTGTCAAAATGGATAAAACCATCCAGTTCGTTGATTGGTGCCCAACCGGCTTTAAAGTGGGGATTAATAATCAGGCACCCACGGTGATACCCGGAGGAGACCAGGCTCAAGTCCAGAGAGCATGCTGCATGTTGTGCAATAACACGTCAATTTGCTCGGCTTTTGCAAGTCTCAATCGAAAATTTGACCTGATGTTCGCCAAAAGAGCGTTCGTACACTGGTGAGTGAAACTAACTACATGTTGAGCATAGCGATGCGTGCAATGTATTTTCAAACAGGTGCTGTGTTGCGGTTATGAATTTTTTAATGACTAAAACATTCTACTTAGGTACGTTGGTGAAGGGATGGAGGAAGGAGAATTTGCAGAAGCCCGTGAGGATCTTGCTACACTTGAGCGGGACTATGCGGAGGTTGCCACTGACACTGCTGAAGGTGAAGATTTCGAAGAATATTAAATGAAACTCAACCCATCTGCTCTTCAATAAATATGGATTCAATGAAATAATAAAAATCACATTAAAATATAGTATTAAGTATCTAAAATTTACTTTATATATATATACAAAATATGCCAAAGTTAATTTCACAGATTTCCTGTAAGCCAACCTTCAGTTAATATTAAATTTGAGCGAGAGCCTGAAGAACATAATGAACATATGGAACACAACATAATGTATAGTATGCTATGATTTCATGTTTTTCAACAGACACCATCAAAAGTTGATGTCTCTCACTAGCTCACTACTAGTAATATTATGGTCAATAAATGTTACCCTGCATTGGTTGTGGTGCTGAATCACTATAGTAGAAAATCTAGTTCCCGTTGATGCGCTCAAAAAATTCTCATAGCTAAGCATTTCCTCCGAACGATGATAGACATCCAACAAAAGCCAGGATTGTCTCGTCTGCAATATTTACTCTATTAACTGATGTGTGGTTCAGCTATACTGAAATTTTGAGCATCAATGTATCTGTTTCATTTCTGAATGACATTCTATAGCTAGTGTACAGATCATGGAATTGATTCTAGTTTCATACATAAACTTTGATGTTGCTTGACATTGACATCTTTGAAGTTGATCTGAGTTTCATGTCTAAAACATGCGAAGTTACTCAAGATGAAAAACGCATCCAGAATAAAAATACTACATTTGAACTCTATCCTACCCTATTTAACAAGGAACTTATGGAAGGAGGAACTCGTGCATTTTTTCAAAACTGGGTGTAATAAAAGCTAAACATTTTTTCCAGAAAAGTGAAAGCTACATAATTTTCCCCATGCTTTCTCCTAAAATTCCTTGTGGGAGAAAGTATGGGGAAAACCAAGGTCAAATCTTTCTGTTTCTTTAAAAAATTAAAAATGTTATGGGGCAAAAAAATAAACGATTCTTTGAGAATAGCACGGTCATATTCAAACCTTAAGACTGTAATAAAAAGAACAATATCAGTTTTTCAGGAAAATACATGTAGAAAATGCACCTGCTATACTCGGTCATTGCTCAATAAAATTATTAATGATTTGACAAATTTCTGACAAATCCACGAACTGCTCTCCCCGTAGGTTCCTCGTCAGACTTTCGCAAATGCATTAATAGATATTACGTGAAGTTACTACACGACATGTTCATTCCATTTGTTGTTTGATGATGATAATACTATAAGATTAGTCATTGTTCAAGATTGGTTTTCACATACATTAGGTACCCTTGTGTTGTTGAAATTCATGACTTTACGACCTTCCTCCATTTTGACATTAAACCTACAAGGGCATAAGTATACCTATAAAGCGTGGATAGAATTATTTCCAAAGTGATTCTAGCAAATCCATACATGAGACGAGATTAGGAAATGGAACAGTCAGCCAACCGCAATTCCAATTGAATGACGTTCCCGTTAACTTTGTAATTTCCATCATCCACCCTGCTATCGTTTAGTATTCACCTACCGATGAAAATGAAATATGAAACCCAATGGACAAGACCAGAATATGAGGATTAGCTCGGCTAGATAATCAAATGCAACAAAGACGGCCTTCAGCATCTATTTATATCCTTCAATCAAAACGACATCTGCTGATATCGCTGTCGCTAACCTAACATTGGTAATACCTTTTCGGTAGACCAATGTATGATTACCCTATTGACAAGGAATGAGAAAGTTTAGTGTACTGTATGTCTGGCTAGTTCAATTGATAATTGAAGCCGATCCTTTGTTAGATTTCACCGATTCGTCATATCCAAATTGATGATAATTTTAATACATTTCTTATGCATGTTCTATATATTAAATGCGCTTTTCAGGTGCCTCACACTCACATAATGCTTACACATACACATGATGCTGGTCTTGTAGTAGAAACTACTAGAAACTAGATGCATTGCATCAAATGCAAGAACGAATGACTATTCTGCTTTGGATTTGCTAGAACCGTTCTTTTTCCAAGTCTGGATGTATTATGGATCTCACCGGTAAGATCTGGGCATAGTGATATATGCGCGAGGTTGAAAGCAGAATAATAACCCCGGAGAAACAATACATAAAGGATAAACACTACACAAAAATATAGTGAGAAAAATTACATTTTTTAATCATTATAATTATTGTCTAAAAATACCTTCGACTTACTTCTGGCATACTCTTGCAAGTTATTTGATGTTCTCATAAAACCGAATCACGATTAAATTGAATGGTTATTAGTACTTTTGTACATTGGGTGTGCTGAGCTGAAAAACTCAATAGTACACGTAGTTTAAGTTGATCGTTCCTGCACGTGCATTTGAGGTGCAGGCATAATATCTACAACGCATTATTGCAACTTGCAATTCACAACTTTCTCCGTGTACAAGGTTCTTTATATAATTAATGCGTTTATTTTTAAATGAATTATAGGAGTGAAAGTTGGTCCAAGTGAAAGCCTCCATCCATCCAACTAATAGTTTTGAAACTCTACAGTTAATTACATTTGACCTGGATCTAGCTCCAAAAATATTTGCAGTGTGCACAATACAACACTGGAGTAGCATGATAGGGACTCCAGCGATTGCTACAGTTTTAGAATTTCTAAGGGAACTCTAGCACAAATCGACAAAATCGAGTTCACTTGGATTTGGATCTCGTGACGCTCACATTTGAAGAATTAGATATTCCAACTCTACTGCATAGACTTAGTTAGGCGTGCCGTATTTTTGTAGCGCCTGATCTCCATTCTCTTCACTTCACGTTCCATATTGGTATCATTTAGCAAAAAATAACCCACTTCAAGATGGCTTTTGTCACGGTGGACGAACTGAAGACACTCCTTCATCCATACTACATTGTGAATCTCATTTTAAGTTTATCCTTCTTGACATGCAAATTAATTCCACCAGTATGCGAAATTGTTTTTGCTGGAGAGTGCTCTTTTGAAATGAGAGAGACAGAAATACTGTTTTTCCTATTGATGATTGTGATGATCCGAGCAAGGAAAACTGGCTCACTTAATGTGGTGTCGTACATGACAAATGCGTTTGTCTATTGCAAAGTGGCAAACACAGTACTCTGGTTCTTTACTTACAAACCCTATGGACTCCTGTACTTATTCTTCTTTCTGAGTAAGTTCCAACACAAAAAGTGACCAAAAGTAAAAAAGTGAGAATTTTATTTGATTGAAATTTTCTACATATTGCAGTGCAAGGATTACTCTTGCCTCAGCCTACTTATTCCGGCCCACAAAAAGTATTGTACTTCCGTGATGGAAAGACATTCAAAGAAGAGATCTCTCGTGAGAAAAAATCTGCATGGATAATTGAGTTTTACACAGCTTGGAATCCTTCCTGCGTCAACTTTGCCCCCATCTTTGCAGAGTTATCAGAAACGTATGAAAAACATCTTTTGTACTTAAATCTTGACGTATTAAATGGTCAAGAGGGTTAATATTATGGTCTTGTCAAATTACAGGTACGCACTTGACAATCTGAAATTTGGAAAGGTTGACGTTGGTCGCTTCCCAGAAATTGCTGCAGAATTTAGAATCTCTGATTCCGCATTCTCAAAGCAGCTTCCAACCATCATGCTTTTTAAAGACGGGAACCCTGTTATGTACCGACCACTCGTGGATGGTAGTGGGAAGCTGTTAAAATTCATTTTCAACAAGGAGAACGTGATAAATACCTTTGACTTGAATAATCTGCACTCGGAATCAAAGAAGATCTTAGCCGACAAGGAAAAGAGCAGGAAGGCTTCCAGTAGTGGAAATTCAAAGCATGCAAAAGCAGACTAAACTTTTTAGCACAACAAATCTTTTCCAGTGTTAGCCAAGTATCAATAGCTGTCATCGCCATAAATATACATGCATAAATGTTTGTCTCAATAAACTGGTAGTGGTAGAGCTAGTTACCAGTAGCGTTCAGTTTTTGTCCTAGTCTGTTTTACTGATTAATGAAATAATTTATAAATCATAAATTAAGAACATTTTAAAGGGTGCAGACGCAAATTAAGTGGTTATGTACATTTATAACTTGTGTTTTGTATAGCCAATTTAAGTAGCAACCAACTTCTTCAACTTATTGTACAATCGTTATGTTTTCGTTTATTATATGTAAATAAACACAATATTAAATATACTTAATTTTACAGTGTATCTGTAGTTTGTGATTGCCACTGGTGTGAGTTGATAGCACGCTATTTATTAGTTGAGTTGATTATGAGTATCACGATTTCTTCTTGAAGAGTTCTTTGGTAGGAAGATCCAACGTGTGGTAAGCAAACGGACGATCTGGAATGTTCCTGTTTGACAAATCACATTGTATTAATTTTTAGAGTCGAGCAAATTTCATTTATGACATTATTGCTGCATCACTTGCCTGTCTATACAAGGACAGTGTTTCATATGATTAGCCATTCTACCACCATCTCCGAAAACCCAGTTCTTAATAGATGCAAAAGACACGGTATACATCCATTTCTGAAATTGATGAATTTGCAGAGTTTTTCACACATGTTCAGTGAAATCAAAATTTATACTAAATATTCTCACTTACATAGTCCTTTATTATCCATCCTGGTTTTTCAGTTGATTTCTCCCAATGTGGAACAACGATTCCCCGATGCATTAGTCTATCTCGGCACACGTCTTCAAGGAATGAATTAACTTGCGCCAATGAATTTAAACTTAAGGGGTCAAGAAATCTGGTAAAGTATACAAGTACTTCGAATGGAAGACTCATTAAGGACGGAGACTGGGGATTATCTGAAAAAATGGTGAAGTCCATAAAACATTTGCACATCTCTTGACACAAAGCAAAGGCAATCAAACAAGAAGAAAATTTTCCAGATAAACTTTTAACCCTTGTTTGTATGTACCTGTGGTAGAGTAGACCGAATGATTTTTTGATGAATAACTGAATGTTGAAAGAGCTTTGTTGAACACAATCCGATGATTGCAGTCTAGAGGAAACATTCTATGAATTCCAAATGAGCAGCCTTGATTTGCCATCGGGCATCTTTGAAACAGCCATCCATTTAATTGAGTATGAATTTCTGTATGAAAGTGCTGAAAATGTCCTGCAAGTTCATCTCTTCGAAACTCCCTTGCGCATATAAACGAATACATTGAGTTTGGTTTTATCTGATATTTTGAAATGATTTCTACAGTCAGGTTTAACAGTGGTTCCTTTCGACAACTGTGTTTCTCTTTTAGCACCTCTGGTGTTTCATACCCTTGCAGAACCTCAGAGAGATCACATTCCCAACCATCATTATTATCACAGCTAAGAAGATCTGCAGAGGATGAAATTGATCCTTCATCCAAATCCTTATCACCTTCGCTCCCGTCCTCATCAACGGTCACCTGAAGCTTTGGGATCTCGCTAACTATTTGGACAGTCTTTTTGTTATTATTGCTATTGTCAAGCGTTAGGGCTTTGAGTTTGTGACAAACGCTTTCTTGTAACCCTGGTGGAGCTCTTCTCGAACCCCAAGGAGAGTCAGAGCTTTCATCATGCTCAGTTGTGTCAGGAGACTCTGAGATCTCATCCAGATCAGCGAGATGTTTGGAATCTAAGATGCATTTTGGGATTCGATGACCAGCAACGCCTAGTGGCATTACGGGATGTTTTTCATTCATGTAAGTCTTTAGTGTATTTTTCAAAGACGTTGGTATGTTCTCCTTCCACAATTTGATGGTTTGCTGATCCTGCAGCGTCGCACTTACATCTGAAACACCGCCAATCAAATGTCAATTCAATTAAGTGAGCTAGAGCATATGCATTCATACAGCTTAGCAAATGCAGACAATAGGTGGTTACACGGTCTGGATTATTAGTACCTAAATGGTCTGGATCAAAAGCAAATGGCTGACATTTTCCGGGAGGTAAAGGCCACCGATTCCATTCCATCGTGCATACAACCACGCTACAAGTAATGAAAAAACACAGATATAACTCATCTAATCATATAGCCAATAGATAGAAAGATCGCTGACATATTGCATGAATTACATGCGACTCTTGGCACAAGTTACCTTGCAGGACAGCTTAGCAAATGCTTCGATCGATGAGATCGCTCCATTATCCATGGACATCCATACTCTTTATTGATGCACGCTACCTTAGCTCTTGAGCACAGTAATTCATGCTCAGTTTTCTTGCACTCGTGAAACTGCCATCCGCATTTAAGTGGACAGGAGATTATTAGACAATTTATTGTCCCAATTTTTGGATCATTCTTGTGCAATGATCTATACTTTACGCAGCGAGCTGGACTAATGCATTTATCACAGTGGAGTTGATGTTGTTTATCCAACACTTCGTCCGTGTGCCCATTTTCTTGGAAGGTAGTATCAGATTTAGAATTTACATTATCTTCCATGATACGAATTGAAAAAGAAATATTTAATTAGATTTTAACTGGAAGTCAGTCTTAAATAATATGACGCGATGTTTCATAAACGCAGAACAAAAACTGCTGAAATGGATACAAAATAATATTGAAGTTTAAACATCAGAGACTTCTTTGCAGTAAACCTTGAAAGACATTTATAGGAATTCTCTGAGTAAACCACAGCACAGAGAACAAATATGCGTACATTTATGTGACAAATTATTAATATCTCTCCCTTTCATAACTTTGTGATGATCCTGATAGATTTCTTGGCTCTTGACTTTGTACGCTTCTGTATAGGATCATCACATCAGTTTCTTGGGTAATTTTTTGCGAAAATGCCTGTACATATACAAGCAGCTGGGTTGATATTCTACACATATTGGATTGTACCATTTACCCACAAACTACAAGTGCATTCTCTTTGTAAGTACTGGCTTTGTAGGTAAGCTTTACCATGCTCCTATGTTTATACCGATCTCTGCTCCGTTTTGTCAGTAGACACAAGAGAACTGTTGTTGTGGGATGTGTAAGAATCATGTGTAGGTAGCGATATATGGAAGTATTCCAATTCATACTTTTTACTTTCAGCATGCTACGTTACGTATATATGAAAGTGTTTCCGTAGATTTGAATAATTTGCACTGACAACTCAAGTCGTGGATATTGGGAGTTTGCAGCTAATCTGATGAGCTTATGAAATCTGGTTTTGCATGCTTGATGTGAATATAACGAAGCGACAGGTGAATCTTCAGTAGCAATACTGATCTCATCATAAAAATAAAACACAAGTAGATTATTGAACAAAACGGGCACGCACACATAATGAAAATGCATGCATAAAGACATGGATTGTTTTTTGATACGGAATACAGTCTTAATTTATCTCAACCTCCAGAAAATCTATACGATTAGGAACTATGAATTTATGAAATTTTAAAGCTAACCCCTAAAGATTTTTCGGTAGAACATACCTTTGAAAATTGCAATATAGCATTTGAGTTGAAAGTGAAATCTAGGTACATGATGTAACCGATACGAAGTGTAAATTTCAGTCAACCAACTGAACAGCTAATAATGATGATTGACTATACCCTTACACCCTATTCTTTTAAATTCCATCAAAAAGTATTATTTTTACGAGCAATCTGTCAGTTTAACAAACAGTAAAGTAAAATAGCTATTATTATCATCGTTAACTGACTTGACAGATGGCATCTTGTCTGCTTACAAAGTAGTAAAAATGCGATTGTTTCGTTAGTGCATTTCTGTACAGACATGTGCGTGAGCATGTAATTGCAATACAAAATGCAACATAACGAGAATCATGTCGTGAAACAAAAGTTTCATACTAATATTGAGCATATAAGGCATAATCAGCTTGTTCAAATATTGTATTCAACCAATTAGACTTTTAAATTGCAGCATGTTAAGAGTTAATGCAGCAAAGTCAATCCAATCGTTTGCATATCATATCATACTTCACATATGATCCCATGCATTAATGAAGAAAGATAATATTCGCCCATCACATGGATGAAATGTCAGCATTGGTATACACTGTCGGTTTCGTATAGCAAACATGAGCGTCTTTAATCTTTACGGTACAGCAAACATGTTATAAAGATATTACGTATTTAATGCATGTGCGAGGTGTTTGATGGTCTAGCATTGTTTTGGTGAAGACAGCTTTCGTTGGTCATTTTTTGTTTTGGTCCCATTGAATTTTAACAACAGCAGAATCGGTAATAGACTTTACTATACTATTAAAATATAAGTTGTTATGATTCATAATTAATGCTTTGCACGTTTTAGCCACCTGCGTGTATCGCACCGATTAATATCAGTATTATTATTAAAGCACCAAGTAAGGAGCTGATGCGAGAACGTACGTTTACTTTCATCCACTATCATGTCACTTAAAACTGAAAGATTGTCGCCCACCCGAATGGACATACTTTTTTACGTTCCAAACATTATAGGTGAGTACCACTTTGAATTGAATGAACAATATATGCTTTTCTCAACGATTAGTCAACATTCGGGTAGCGCATTCATTAAAACTATCATCTAAATGGAGAAAATACAGCTACTGGAATAAAGATTTGCTACACGCACAATGTACACCTACTTACATGCATATTATGCTACCTTTTGTAGCATAATAATGTTTTTTATAATGTTTTACATAAGAGCTTCAGAATTTACATAATAAAATGAAAATATTTCAAACTTGTTCCCTTCTTTAGGCTACGTAAGACTCCTGCTGTTGATCATAGCATTTTTGCTTATGGAGAACCCTGAAGGCTTTGTGCTGCTCTACAGCTTCTCTATTCTCTTAGACTTTTTTGACGGATGGACGGCGAGGAAATTTAATCAATGCTCAGCATACGGAGCATGGGTATGTGTAATTCTTGCATACAATACCTCTGGTAATCATACTAAATGAATTAAATTGATGGTCAATGTCACTGGCATCATTGTCGACTGTCAAAAAGGGTAATTTCCAATCGAGTTTCATTCGCTACTAATAATAATAAAAAACAATTAGATGGAAAAGAATTGCGTTATTTGTTTAAATTGATGAAACATTTGGATGAAACTAGTTTGTGAGATCCGTATAAGTTCCATACAGAATGGTTGGCCACTCTAGTCTAGCTATGAACGTTAATTTTCGAATTTTAATACAAGTTTATTTCCCTATAAATGTAGTTGGACGTAATCGTAGACAACGTGAGCAGAAGCTGCTTATGGTCCAATTTGGAATTTCAGGTCTGGACAACTAATTTAAAACACATTAACATTGACCTCCTCAACTTGATCTCATTTCTGCTAACAATTCTGCATTGTCTCCGTTGATGATGATATATGAATAAATTAAATCTGCTTCAGTGGGGCTGGCTCATTGTCTCCATCGAATGGATTACGTTCGTTGGGAATCACCAAGCTGGCTCAAAATGGAGAGAGGTCCATGCGAAGGCTAACCCACAGAAGCAGATCAGCCCTCCTGAATTTGTGCAAAAAATTATGGCCAATGGTTTTAAAACGTGGAGAGGTGCTTGGGTTATTGCTGGACTTCACATATTACCAATTTGGATTTATGCCATGAGAAACGGAATCACAGACCTTTTCTTGCCAAACTTTATCAACTATGGTGGTAAGAAATCAAAAAGTTGAGGATGAAGTCAGAAACACATTATAATATTCACATTTATGCAGATAAAAATCAATCGATATGTTTTGCCATGCCCAGTTGCAATTATTCTAATAACCGGACGAGTGCAGTGTCTAGCATGTGAAATGTGGTGCATTCAGAAACATGTAAAGGAGTTGCTGGAAGAAGATACTGATAAATAACATCTTGGGTTATGATAATAATACTTCCAGCAGAACATTTTATGCTCTTGAGTTGAAGTATCTACTAGAACCCGATTAATATGCCCATTTCAACACTTTCAATTACCAACTCCTACACAGGTTCAGATAACAAATGGCACAAATCGACTCAGCCTTCAATCGTGATAGAACTTTTGACCAAATACATTGCCACTTCTGACAATCTTAACATTCTAAATCTCCATGCACAAATATTGATGATCGTGTAACACCCAAATAGACGTCAAATAAGTCATTATTATTATTGTGTAAGCTCAACAAAAACCCGATGCATGCATTCCGTGTAAAATTTTACATTCCAAAAGTATAATCTTACTTTTCGATGCCTGCCGTGTACATTAAAATACAAATATACATGAATAAATGAGAAATTATTTTTGAAATGGCAAAAATTCAATTCTATCAATCTAAGAAAACATGGCATTTGGAGATCCTGAATTGCATTACACCCTTACGTCATTTATTTTGGTGTGCAGACGGCCACAACAATTACTTACACCTTGCTGTCTGGGGATTTCATCTGTGAAAACGATTTTTATGTTTACGAGTTTGAATTGTATAAAGGGTTTTGCAACATCATTTGTTTTCACTTTTGCCAACATTAGCCAAATTTGACCATGGGACTCACATTTGCACTAATGAGATAATTTTTTTTATATAACAAATGTTCACGAGGTGTTCAACAGCTCTAACATATGTATGTAAATGTGTATCCATTATAAAACTTGTACGGAAATAAAGCAAATGGTGAATGGGACATCAATTCAAGTTTTGGTCAACAATTGAAAAAAATAATCAATTTACTTCTTCATTGATGCTGATTGATGATGATGGGACAACAACATTAAATATCTGCTACTGTGATTTTGCTCACCATTAAGACTATCTCTATTTCGTCAATGTCCAGCCATTGGCACCTGCTTGAAATCATGAATGGATTAAGTTTCAGATTGAATAAGAGTAATTTTCTGCCAGACCGAAATGTCAAATCATTATGCAGCGAGACTTGATCGATTTGGTGTTTATTAATGATTTTATGACACTTCGTAATTCAACTTGTTTTTTGTTCATGAAAACAATAACTGTCAATACGATATTTTTTTGAGTCCGCATACAGAAGCTGAATTCAGAATAATCGAATGACCAATTGACCAGGTACTGTGAGTTCAACATAATGAACATAACCGAAGAGTACCTTTTAGTCTTTTAGTCGTCTAAAAATAAGTATTACGACAAAATACTATGCATGAAAGTGGAATAGTTAAATTAAAATTTCATTGGGTTACCTAATAAAATTTAAATATGAGTAAATTCACTTTGGTTAGAAAAAACTTTAATGTACAAATCTAGTCAATAATACATAAACTTACACTGGTTTCATTTTCATTTGATTTTTTCTGGACAAAAGCGCTTAGTAAAACTGATTTTATCGAAGCAGAGAACGAAAATCAGCTCACATTTCAACTTACAGTTAATTGGAAAAACGTGAAGAAACTGATTCTGTGTTAAACTAAACCTGACCATATCAAGGAAGAAGATATATTGCGATGAGTGTTGATGAATAATAGACCTAGCACAAGGTCTTCTGCATAGTTACTTCAAGGAAAATACAAAATTAACATGAGTTTCAAATTTCAGCCTGCCAGTACCACATATAATTTCAAAACGCATAAATCTGAGGATTGTCTTGTGAATATAAAATTGGACAGGACCAGAATAATAACAATATTTATGACATCATCCCCGTCAATTAATCTCTGCTCCTGTGGATCACTCTTTTGGTGCATGAGAGTCAGAATTAATACATGTGGGTCTTTACTCTTGACAGTTCATTCAAAGAGCTCTTTTGTTTTCTAACAACAAAGCTAGCCAATGATGACGTCCAGCGAGTGTCCTGTAACTAGCCGGCACAAACTCACAAAAGTGAGTGGACGTGGACAAAGATTTGGCCAAGGCAAGCCAACTTAACAAACAGCTTAACAGACGTATGCTCTTCCAAGCCAAAATCCGACCAGCAACTACTAAATGTCAAAAAATGAAACCATTTTTCATCTCACTTTCACACCCTCACTCCAACCCCTCTTTTTCAGCATCAACGCTTAGAGAATTTATGAGGGCTCTTATTTGGCACATCCTTATGATCTTTTAATCTCTCTCTGTCACATTTGTTCCTGATAAAATCTCCAAGAGATGTGTAATCAGATTCAAGTTGGTCCTCCATTATGGATAGTGACTCATCACCTGCGAAATGAAGCATAAATAATCTTAAAACTTACCAGCAATATTTACCCCTTTACATCACATCCCAATCTCTATTCAATGATCAAAAACAACTTGCTTGCGATGATACTTGACTAATAAAAAGCTACTATACTCACTTACAAAACCATGAACTGAAGCTGATATATGAGCTGTTTCATAAATTTACTCCACTCGTTAATTCTAATTACAACAAACTGTATTTGAAATTGATGTATACTTAGTCTGTCTGTGTGATATGATGGCTACGAAGAAGAATTTGAAGAATTGAAGATTCAGACTGGTTATAACCAGAATACCTGAATATACGGTTTACCAGCTTAGCATTGCATTGGCACATAAGATGCAACTCTTCATTCACTTACCTTTACAGTTATGCAACTTGAAGGAAATGCAACATGTCATGTAGAAGGCTATTGAATGTAAATACATATAGTTATCGCATAGCCAAAAAAATCATAGCGAACGCGTCAATCATTCCAACCATCAACACCAACATAAGTTTGATTAATAACAGATACCGTAATAAAATAATCACCTTAAATACATCATACTACGAATAGTTTTATTGGAATGCACAATACCCCAACAATTACAATTTGACTGAATCTTCTCACGTTATTGAAAACGAATTTGATTTATTGCAGGAATAAAATTCACCTGTGTAAATGATACTTTTTATAGTTTTATTAGATACAAAGTACATAACATGCAGCAGCTAGAGATCTACGTATTGTATTATGTGAATGTTTGTGGTTTAGCAGGTGATTAATGATAATAATAGTTTAGCCACTGAGCAACAGCACACTTCATTTTCTGTGGAGAGAATGAAATACACTTACTTAGCCACTCGTGTTATGTTCAGCAAGAAGTGGTTCTATTTAACATTAACTCCAAGTTCCCATGTCATGTTTAGCATGTCGTAATGCATCCCCATGAATAACACAATTTTTGTACAGTGCAATTATTTTTTAAACTTTAATTTTACATGGTTTACCTTGCTTGGCCATTGCTTTACCTTTAGTTCATTGCCAGTCGCATTAATTATCTCCTAATACACGCTTCCGAATTGGAAGGGTTTCTTTTATTTCAACTATCTTATTTTCATCATTTTTGCAGTGTGTGTCGTTCGGGGTTGGATTGAAATGGAAACTCAAAGAGAGAAGTTGATAGTTGATATCCATCAAGTGCAAAAAAAGTGTTAGGGTGGATTGTGCCATTGTAAAAAGCTCTCGGCCAGTTTTTGCAATACTTTTCCTGTGCGCTTTGATGTTTGGTTTTGCATACTAAATAAACTGAACCCGCAGTAACAAAAACCATTCAATCCAACCCCCTACTGAATAATATAGATATAATGCAGATGGCAACATAATACATTAGATTCTCATCTCGCATAAACGGTTCCATTCAAATACTTTTGCACATTCGTATGACTTATCATATAAACCAAAGTTCTACAAGTTTACAGTAGTGCTGCCAAAATGAGATTCAGCAACATAGACTACGCAATATATCATTCATATTTTAATATCACAAAAAAAAGTTTGATATCGCCAAAAGACTTTTCTACAAGGAGTAGTAGAAACATACTACAGCATAATATTTACAACACATAATTTGTGTCCCTGACACTTTGTTGCTTTTATTCAATATTCAATAGTTTGCAAACAAGGTCTTCGTCATCAACACACGAAACAACAAAAACTTTGATCAGCTCCAAGCAGACTACATAGTTGTGTAACATGGATGTGATATGATGTGGTCACTAGTAACCTCGTGAAGACAATGAATTTGTGACAAACTTTTCCAGCGTTTTCAAATTACTACATGGCCAACGGCCACACACACCACGTAGGGGTGGCTTCCACTTCAACCCAACTTCTCGTTCTCGTGGAGGGGGTAGCTGAGACAAACTACATGGACATCATTGTACTTGACTTCATCTATGAATATGAAGTGTGATGTGATGTTTGGTGTGGGGCAAAGCAGTGAAACTAGATTCCATTATTGCAATGTTCGCATCCATTTCGCATCAAGTTATGCATGATGATGGCTGCTGTTGTCCTGTTTGCTAACTTTTGTGGTATGCAAAATTTATAAAAATGAAGACGGGCGAATCTGATGCTGTGTTCGTAGCCCATATTAGTGGATATGATTGAGGATATTATTACTTCATTCTTGCGGTGTAATGGTCTCTTTGACAAAATCAAGACAGGGCCTAATATATATTCAACTCTCTTCTCAATCGTTCGCTTCAGTCTGTCTAAAGGCTGTTGGGAGATGGGGCATCGTATCACGTAGTGGTCGTTCCTTATTAAACACATATTACCGTGAAGTTAGCAGTGAACCGGTCGTCATCAAGTTTTGTCAGTAACAATAAACAGCGAACATCCCTATTGACCAACAAAGTTGAACACAAGTAAACATACTCAAACCAACGGCTCCTTGCTCATAGACAAGATATTTTGTCTTGTTCAATTCACTTCCGTGGTGAAGCCTAATAAATGCAAGCCGAGAAGAAATATTTGCTTGAGGCGAAAGAAGATTTGAAAGGAATTCAATAACAGTGGCCTGATTATGTTAATCAGCTTCATCAAAAATGGATAAATCGGTATAATTTTCATAATGATAAACTGAAACTCATTATCTTATACAATGACCCATTAACAAATATTTGAATGGTGTGAATTTTCATTATAAATCTCAGCAAAGTCAAGAATCGGAAGTATCCGAGCCTGAAGTTACAGTTGAAAGGGGTCCAGAACTGCGAAAAGAAAAGGGGAGATCAGTCCTAGCCTCCGTGCTTTCAAGTGGGGCTAAAGTAGCTCCATCAAAGTCAGACCCTCTTGCTATCACCGTATACGTTCCAAGTTCTCCCCGTTCCATAACTCCGAAACCTTTACCAAGTCCCCGAACATCTCCAGTTCCCCCAAAGAGCGTTGAATCGGGAAGTCCCACACCACAGGCAATACTAGATAACAAAAGTAGGCAGAAAAGAGTAAAAATAAATGTGGGTGGGGAGAAACATGAAATTCTATGGGAGAACTTGGGTAAGCAGCCGGACACGCGATTGGGTCAACTTAAAAATGCTCGGAGTCATGAGGAAATTTTGGAGCTATGTGAGGATTACTCCCTCGAAGACAATGAATACTTTTTTGATCGCCAGCCAAAGGCATTCGCAATCATCCTAAACTTGTATCGAACTTCCAAATTGCATTTGGCAGAGGAAATATGTGTTGTAGAATTCCTTGATGAGCTGGAGTATTGGGGGGTAGATGAGCATCAGTTAGATCCTTGCTGCCAGTTGAAACTTCAACAAAGAAGGGATCAAATAAATGATGATGTCAAAAAGGATTCAGAGCTGTTGTTCATTGTTGGAGAAGATGAGTTTGGAGATAGCAATTTGGACAAGATTAAAAAACACATTTGGGATTTATTTGAAAAGTCTCTTACTTTACCACAACGGGTAAGTGAATATTATGAGTATTTTCATAAATTTTATTTTCATGCAAAGCGTTATTGTATCTTCGTGAGAAAGTGAAGGTTCTCATAGCTCAAGTAAATAAGCTGTCAGGTTTGAAAATGCAGAAGTTTTGTGAATTTCGCAAAAGTATTTAGGTACTCCTTGCTATTTTATGACCTTAAATACAGACATAAAATAGTAATTCATCAGTTATACAATCAAAGTTTTCAGAAACAACCTCGGGCTCGGGTTTCATGGTTTTTAATGTAATTTTCCTCGTAATTGTAATATATTGCATGGTTTTATGAATTCAGTGAAGTATGAAATTATTAGTTCCAATTACATGGAAGAGCAATTACATAATCTTGCAGATTATCTAGCACATAATTATTAATCATTAAAATTGAACACAGAGGGAAGCATGTAAAACAAGGTAATATATAGGCATAATTAGCGTAGTTGTCTATGTAGGAAATGGTAAATTCATATTTATATGGATTTCTTTTGTGCTTGTTGTGCTATATTCTGATAAAATTGAATGAGAAATCTCTCAAATCTCATTTTCCCATCATTGTTGTTTACATAAAACGAACTCAGTACTTGAGTTATGTCAGCATTTCCAGTTCGAATTCCACATGTTTGATTCTAATCATATTCAAAGTAAAAGTAACCCAAATACATGTGTTAATACCAATTGTCGGTACTCACATCAGTACAGTATTGAGAGTCAATGGCGATCTGGTGAACAATGATTTGGTTGCTTAACATTGACTTTGAAAAAGTTCATGTTGGCTTAAAATCCGAAAAGCGGATGATGTATGTAATTGTGTTTGGAACAAGTTTCATGATTCTTTGTGACAATGAAAGCAGTAAGATGTATTACAGTATTTGCTACATTCTGATGAATCTTTTGTTTTATGCAGATAACTGGGTTCCTCTCCCTCTTTTTTATTCTTCTTTCCGTGTTGACACTGAGTCTTTCCACCGTTCCTGACCTACAAGAGCTTGGTTGTAAAAGTACTAACCAGTCAGCATGTGTGTATGCCGTAGCACAAACACAAAATATGACCATGACAGAAGCAGCCGATGCATATCCGGAAGAGTTGGAGGTTAAGGAACATTATGTACTGGACGAGTTGGAAATAGTTTGCATAGTATGGTTCACGCTAGAGTACCTCTTGCGAATGTTCGCTGCGCCAAACAAGCCAAAGTTTTTTCGAGGATGGCTTAACACAATTGATCTGATAGCAATTTTACCATTCTATGTTAGTTTGTTTTTAGTTCATTTTGACACGGCAGGTCGTGTTTTACAAGTCCTCCGAGTTATTCGTATACTTCGAATCTTTAAACTGGCTAGGCATTCAACAGGCCTCCAAAGTTTGGGCTTTACCCTTCGCCACAGCTACCAAAATCTTGGAGTTTTACTTTTGTTCATTGCCGTTGGCGTCATTATATTTTCAGCATTGGCATATTTTGCAGAAAGGGATGACAATAGCAGAAACTTTGAGAGCATTCCTCATTCTTTCTATTGGGCTCTTATTACAATGACCACAGTTGGTTATGGTAAGACAAGACAATGCATGCTGCATTCGATTCAATGATTGTTTAAAATAAAATACGATATGTGACATTCTTGTTTTTATTGTTCCACAGGTGACATCGTTCCGACAACTATAATTGGCAAAATTATAAGTATGGTTGCAGGTGTATGTGGTCTGGTGGTGATCGCATTGCCTGTTGGTATAATTTCCAATAACTTTCAACTGTTTTATGAGGAACAGAAGAGGAAGGAGAAGGCATTTAAACGACGAAAGGAGATGGAAAAATTCAAAGATAAAAGTCAAGGTAAAAGTAGCTACCTTCAAGTGAGTCTTGGGGATAATTTGAATCCAGGTGGTGGCGACGATCCGAAAGCTGGGTCGCAAACTTCTCAGCTCTAATAAAGCACGCCAGCAAAGACAGATGAATGTTTTTCTTTTGAAAAACATTTGTTTTATCTCCCGAATTCCTCCTTCTTATTCCCATCTTAAATAATTAACAGATTACTTTAAGTAATCGTAAATGTTTCAGTTTCACATAGCTCTCTGAGATTTTAATACTCAACAATCATAATCAAACATGACAATCTCATTCATACTCATACTTCAGGTCACTTTCATCTATCAGCAATAAATCTTATGTATCATATATCATGAATGTATCACGCAGTGAAAGTAATGTATGCCTTACTTCAAATATGTATTTACTCAAATCAAAGAGTTAAAAGAGGTCTTGCAAAAGCCTCGATAATAATAATAATAAATGCAGCTTTCAAAAGATTGTAATTTACTCGTTATCATTTTTTATTAAACACAACAATACTAACAACATTTCCACATTTGCCACCAAACATAAACTGGGGAGTTGGAATGGTTTCTTGTACTTTAAGATAATCAGCGGACATGGAGATAAGCTCCGGTGTGGTCCAATTACAAGACGTAAGAATAAAAATACTTTGTTCCGTCATTAAGTTAACAACGTTTGTGAAATACTTAGCTCTAGCTTCCGACTGCGGAAGATCGGGACACAGACTAATCGCATCAAAAGTTCCTTTATCAAGGCACACGTCATACTTTCCAAGATCTAATTTATCTGGTTCTTCCAAAAGATTCGCCATCTGTATAATAATAAACAATCAAATCGTTTAAAAAATCCTGTAATCTGAATCGAAAAAACAACGGATAAATACAAACCTTAAATGTTGCATCGTGTTCATTAGTAGTCACTAATGTTTTGGAGAGTTCAATCGCGTTTTCTGAATAATCCAACCCCGTCAGATTTTTGAAACCTTCACGTGCCTGTCACAAGCCAAGAAGCATTAATTGTCAATCATCATTATCTCATTACCCCAGCCTCACAACTCCCACCTAAAATGACGTAATATGTA
This sequence comes from Orchesella cincta, assembly GCA_001718145.1. Lineage (NCBI taxonomy): Eukaryota > Metazoa > Arthropoda > Collembola > Entomobryomorpha > Orchesellidae > Orchesella > Orchesella cincta. Next base: position 122,665 of record LJIJ01000393.1, read on the forward strand.
ATTAAACAGGAATAGTAAGGGACATACCAATTCTAATATCATTACTCCATTTCCACATCCTAAGTCAACTATTTTGGATTCTTCTGTGACTAGATGACAATCAGAGAGGTAGCTGTAGACATTAGAAAAGAATGTTTTTGTTTACAAAGTTTAATCCATTCGTGAATTATGTTTCGACTGTTCTGCTTACTTAACAACTTTGTACATAATATCTTCTCCAAACCAGACATCGCCAATGATTCCATGATTTTTGAAATCGTTCAGCTCATCCTTGAAATTATCTTCCCAGCTGTAATATGCCGGAAGAGAATAAACAATAAATATCATCGTTATGAAGTTCCTTCAACATTCATACAACAATGGAAACTTACTAATTCTTTGTTCCTAACTCTGAAGGTTTCAAGTCTTCAACCGCAACTGCATTTTTAGAGCCCGACTCCTCACTTTCACTTGCTTTCCCAGACATCTTAACTTTGAATATGAACTGAATACAAATTACGGATACACTGCGCTACCTTATGAAAAACAACAAATTAAACAGCGAATTGTTTTGATTTAATCTTCACTCTCTGACCGGAAAAGGATAGAGACAATGCACATGATATCTATCTCTTTCGCACATGCAAGTCAGATTGTCAATATTGCAAAACATTGAACTGCACGCTTATGTTTCACCACAACGGGGTAATGCAGCGGAATATGTATTGCAGCTTTCGTGTGTGGTCGCGTCGTGTGCTCTCATTCCTTTTTTACATCATGTTTCTTGGCATGATTTTAAGATCGTAGTTTATGCCTTAAAAAATGTGTCGCTCAACAGGTTGTTTTGTTGCATTTTTAAGTGGGATTTCGTGTGTATATTAATTATGCATGTTTGTAAGTAAGTATGATGCACTGAAATAAAGTAAGCTTCCTTCTCCCATGTACAAAAAGTTAATAAAACGATTTATTCACTGACGCTCTTTTAAATTCTACAGCTACCAGAACTAATTTCTTTCAGCTCAAGTAGCGTGCTCTATCTGTTGACCAAATAATATGACTATAAAGGTTTCGCCATTTTATTATAAACAGCCTTTAAATTACATACAATCCGTCTGTACAATATTTTTTTTATTAACTATCATTATTACGTACATTTTATATCTTCGTATAATCTTCTTTTAACTTACTTACACACTGCTGGCTAGCTTCTCATTTTATTCAGTTTTAACAAAACTGTACTGACTGAAAGTATTGTAAAAGTAAACGCTCTACATAATATGCGTATTTATTAGAGCGGAATATCTTCAGCTTATCGGCTCCAGTGGCTGATATCCAGTTTATGAAAATCACCTTTCTTCGGAGAAAAAACTAAAACTATATGAACATGTACCTTTTATAATGCACCTTCAAAGGTATAGGTATATTTAGAGACAAAATTTCAGCAAGCACTCTTCATGGTTCATTCTTTTTTTACAAATGAAATCTCCTACAGGGTTTATCTTATCATATCTAAGGATATCATTACTAATCAAACTTCCGGATAGGACGCTATAACTAGCTATAATATAATTACATCAAAGAAACACAAGCTCTCATCATCCCTTAATTACATTTGCTGCGTACACTTCACGTTCGACACTACTGCATATAATATTCTATTAATACATAAAAGTAATAATTACAAACGATGAGACAATTAATTTTATACAGTCCCTTTGGTTCTTTCTAAATTGATCTACCGATGAAAGAACGGCTATACATGTTTCATAAAATGTATGTTGTAATTTCGAATTCAGTATTTCAATACAAGTCAGTCGATTTCCTAAAGTCTTATGTACTGTAATGCTGTTAATATGTGTAGCTATTTCCTGAAATTTTACCTTTTTTGACATTGGGTTCATTTTTTTACATTTAATTAAACGCATTGGTTTTTTAACTGTGCATACATAGTATAATGCTAACATGTCCTTTGCTGTAATTAATTCTCATTGCCCAATCTTTGGGATTCTTGATATTTATGAATGTCGTTAATCAACTCATCAATAATCACGGTAACTAGATGATTTGTGCCAAGGCATAAAGGGTAACTAACGAAACGCTGACGCTGTAATATAGGATGGATCACTTGGAGGGCCTGGGAAAATGTATGGGAATTTTGTTTGGTTGCTGGTTAAACTTTCG